>JBBMKC010016371.1:0-18888 GCA_037834085.1 Bipalium vagum | reverse complement strand
AAAACCTTTGTTAGCTGAACACCTCTTTTATTTGAACATTTAATTCCGTACACTGTAAATATAAGTTATTGTCACCTCTGTTATTGATTCTATTTTAAAATTCAGACGTTAAAATTAAAAATATTAAGCCGTAATACTTTGAGGAGTTAATCTCATACTTCTGGGAAGTTTATTTTATATTAAAAGAAGGAACTTGGTGTAAAGAAATATACAGAAAAACATTTAAAACTGAGAAAAAGGAAAAAGTATATGGAATATATTATTATTATTATTTATTGTTTTCGTGGTACTCAGATCAATTGAGATAAATAATATTAAAATTAATTAAGTTTTTGAAGTGTTTAATTAAATAATTTTTGCTCTAATGATTTTCTAGGACAACATTTGGTATAATAATTAAAAAATATTTCATATTATTACAATTAACAAAATTTTATGTGTTCTTTTATGTTTATGAAGATGATATTGATAAGTATACAAAAATAAGTTACATTAAATAACAATATTTTTTTGTCATAGTGAAAATATTATTTAAAATTACTTGAACTTGTTTTACTCTGATAATATTGTTTTTTTCATTAGGGTCAAAGATACCACAGAAATATGTTCTGTCGTTCAAAATTTGTGGATGTATTTGCATTTTCTTTCTGTAAATTGATTGATGACTTCCAGAATAAAACTGAGAATGAGGGTGGGTTATGTATAAAGCTGCTCTGTTTGCTCGGAGTTGAAGTTTTAATGTTTCAAATGGAGGAAATGTGTAGGGTTGAAAGCATAATTTTATTTTATCATCTTGAAAATCAATTTTCACTGAAAATATATTTGAAAAACAATTAAAATAGAATTATAAAAATAAACTATTAAAATTATATGGTTTTAATTTTAAGAAATGTAAGCAAAAGCTCTAATATTTTGCTTAAAATAATATAAATAATATTCCGCATAAAATTGATTTTCAAATTAAAAAAATTTATGAGATTAAAATATGAGAGATAATATAGATAAAGTACTTTGATAATTATTCACTAAGTATAAAATCAATATGATGTAAAACTGAATGCCAAACGTCTACGTGAAACGACCTGGATATATCGTGCAACAATTTAGAAATAAAAACTTGGTCTGCTAAGAAAGGCACAATAACTTCTTTCTTCGACATGAAGTATTGAAGAGTTAATCACATTATTGGCTGTCAATGTTCATGATTAATATTAACATTTTATCTTATGCACAGTATCATATATAATTAACCGAAACTGAAATTTGCATTGAAACGTGTATTTCATGATGATTTTTAAGCTATTCAAGCAGCGCTTGAAGACGAGTACTCAAGAAAATTCTTATAAAAAATCTATACATGAACTAACTGAACGTGCAGATTTTTTATCAAATCCCATGGAATCTATTTTGAATAATTATAACTTTTCATGGATAAAATACTCATTGTCAAAAGTCTTAGGAAGGTAAAAATTAATTAATCAATAATCAACATTTTACAAGAAATTTTTACAAGCATTGCTAATAACACAGTGTGACCTCCTTTTTGGATGCACATTCATTGATCCTTTTCGGCATAGATTCAATTAAAAACGAACATTCCTCATGAGTTAGTTAATTCAATTGTTCATTGAAGCGCTGACTAGACCGCACATCTGGTTGGCTCAACTCGTTGTGCTACCTCAACCTGCAACAAATCAGCTTCTAATAACCCAATTATACGACCTCTCTCAAATTAGCATGTTTTATGTTTGGCGCTCATTTTAAATTTTTAAATTAAATATAATGGTGAATTAAAACACGAAATATATATTTCATATAAATTAGTTCTTAATTATTTTAAAATAAATTACTTTTAATTCATGTGCTTAACAAAAATTATATGAACTCATCACGTTTGAGTATATAATGTTTATTTTCTGTGAATCAATATAGTCCGGTTATTTATTTAAAAACTAGAAATGTTTAAATTTTTTTTTAATTTTACTTTTTCTAAAATGGAAAGAGTAATATTATGGCAATATAATTTTAAAATTATTATTATGTCTGGAAATGTTGATCAGGTTCCAATTTATTCAACAAACCAGAAACGAATATTTCAAGGAAATTTAATTTTTCAAAATAAATATTTAGATTTAATCCTCTCTGAAAATCTGTGGAATTCATTTTTAAAAGTATTTCAATGCCTTTGTTTAATTCTGTAATAAATAAATTTTATTTTCGAAGTGCTGCTATTAATTTAATAAACTTTAAAAAGTAACATAATATTATTGAAATATAAATGTTCCAAAGAGAAATAGTTTAGAAAAAATAATATAGACATTTTATTATAATTTATGATAATACATTGCATTTCAAACATATCAAAGGATGCTTCTAAAAATATTCACCATCATACTCTATGCACTCCTTGATTTTCCCATTCGATCATTGAAGTATTATTCCAATGCAAGACTTTAAGTTTGAAAAGGTGCGGGTTTAATGCTTGTACATGGTTTTAGGACATAAACCACTCAACACATAATTCATTTTTGATGTTAAGAAATGTAAGGAAGTCATAATGTTAAATGTTTTAACTTCCTAAATAATCAAGGAATAGAGAAAATAAAAAAATAATTCGTTTGTACAGCTGAAACTTTTTTTTTGTCCAAATTTTGTCCATTCCAAAAATTGAATATCAAAGATGTTCCAACAGTTGAAAAAATTGTTGGCATAAAATGTCTTTTATTTGCTGGTGATTACTTTGAAGGGAACAAAATAAATATTGATGATTAAATAAATATTTGGCGTTTTCTTTCATAATTCACCTCAAATTTTTATCGCAGTATTATACATATTTTGGCGTTCCTCTCATGTCATTTTTGAATATTGAGTTGCTCCATTCAATGCGTTATTCTTTTTGAGCCAAAGCTATATTATGGTGTATGTTCTAGGAACAAAATATTCTCATACTTACGTGTTCATGTATAATGAAATACATCGAAGTTTAATACATCTTTAGTGAGGTCTAAATATCACCGAATGACATTTGACGTTTATCTAGAATATTTTGAGAAAAGCATCACAGTTTTCATCAGTGGAGAAACTACTTTGAATAATTGTGCAAAGCGAGTTTTTGAATATGCTTCTTCACCAAATGCAAGAAATATAAACAAAATCAATTATCTTTGCAGTAATATAGTAATAGATAATTTTAAAAAAAATAATATGAACACTGAATTAATATTTGTGTTATTCATCAAATTAAAACTCATTATAGCATACGGTGATTAATAGAACACGGCTTGATTAAAGAATTTGGACCATTTTCAATATTGGAATAAGAACCAAGGCATAAACACCCATCTGGTTTATTTGTGCTGGTAGTGTCGTAACACTTCCCTCCAGAATTCACGCATTTAACGCACTGAGCAGGAAGGTTCCTTTCATCAAAAGCCGGAACTAAACCAAACCAAAATACGAGTGCTATATATTTATGTTTAAACAATACAATATAAGGTTGATGAACATCCGATCATTATTTTAATTTCTAGAACAACTTTCTTTTATTGAAAATTTATGAAGTGTTATATTATGTAAAATGATATTTCCACTTTACTATTTTCTTATTATCATTTGACGAGTACTGGTCTCAATGTATTTATTATTTTTGTAAAATTGTCGTTTATTTTCTTAAAAAATGAAAAATTTAAACAATCCTTATTATTAGTTAAAAAATCGTTAATTTATACTGTAAACCATGTATAAATAGGTATTTTCACATGAAACATGCGAACTCGAAATATGAAACAAGAACTGCATTATGAACAAAAGTCTACTACTTATTCAATGAAATAATTACTGCTTGAATCGATTGTTTCCTATCAATAGTCAAGTTAAACAAAAATGCCTTTTGATGAAAATATTGTTTTATTGCTAAAATCCTGGAAGGCCAAAATGGCAAAAACCCAAATAGCATGAAGTTATCCAAGTTTCAAAAAAGTAAAAAATTGAAAGTAACAGGTTCAGTGAACATCGTAGATGAGCAAAACCAAAAACAGTAAATCGTTAAATAAGTTTGCTTTGTAAGGGTCTTTGAGGCTCTAGATAATTACTCTTGAAATAAAACACTTCCATAAAATTTTTTCCCATAATGATGTAATTTTATACAACCGCATTTATAAAATATAATCTTTTGATGAAACCAATTGTAACCTCGTCTTCATTATCTTTTCCTTTTTGGAATTGCATTTGTCTACGATAATTTTATGGGCATTAAAAGATAATAATCGGAGTCTGGTGAATGTAATGTTCTTAATGTACTGCACAACGTTTGCTTCGGTTGAATGTAAATTCTCTATCAATTAGAGTCAACTGTTATCTTTTAGGAAAGTATGTAATTCTTCTCTTACATCCCACGACTAATGAATTAAAGCAGAATTTAGAGTACATTATAACAGTATAAATACTATTCGACATAATTATTCAAACTTCGAATCAAGTAAGACACATTAAAAATGTAACACTTTATTCTTATTAATTAAATTCATATTTTTATTATTTTTGTTATTATGTCATTTCGGAAATTATAACAACAATACTTTATTCAATTAATAATTAATCTTAAGAAATTCATTGGAAGCGGATTAAAAATTAGTTTTTTGGCATACGGTTCCACAAGTACTAATTTTGATTAAAATAATAATTTAATATATAATTATCATTATTATTATTATTATTATTATTATAATTATTATTATTATTATTATTATTAGTATTATCATCATCATCATTATTATTACTATTATTAATAAAAAATATTGTTTGTTCAGATATAATTCGCTATTTTAATTAGATTTGTACGAATCACTGACAATATTTTTAAAAGATAATTTTGCATAAATAATTTTTTATCAACTAAAATTTTAGTTATTTAATAATAAAAAGTTTAATATTATTTAAAATTTATTTCAATAAAACAAAAATTAACATTGTTCGTTTATGATATAGAATTAAAACTTGCGAAGAATTTTTTAAACAAAGCATTTCTATTATTTTTCTTATTTTAGATAATTTTACTTCTTTTTCTACTTCTTGGAAAGTAGTTGCTTTTAATTTATTAGATTAAACTATTCAAGTTTTTAATTGCGTTGAAGGTAAATGAATTAAAAATGTGATTCTGAATTAAAGAAATTAAATTAAAACTGTTTAATATATTTAGAAATACAGGAGTTACAAAAATTGCTTTTATTAAAGAAAAAAATTTTCCCATATATTGATTTCCAATATTTGCATATTGAATAAGTATTTTTAAAGATAAATAAAATCTATAAATTCATAAAGGTTTGTTTAAATTTATCTCTTAAATCTTGTTTACATTTATTTCTAAAACAGCGTATGACATCCGAAAACGTGAATTATTTTATTGAGACAATGAAACGCAAAGGCCATTCTGCCTCAGATGTCTATCGATGTTTAGTCTGTGCATGAGGAGAAGAAAATGTTATCAAAGGCAGAACTGTAAGACAAATTGCTGCAAATTTAAGTACATATAGAATAAACTAAAAAGATATGATGATTCAAGAAGACCAGCATTAGTTGGCAATAACCAGAGCATCAGTTTTGTAAAAAATTTAGTTGATCAAGAAAATTCTGTATCTTTGTCAAATTTGATCAGTCTAATAAATATCAGAAGAAGGTCAAGGAATTCTTCATATATAAATAAAAAATTATAAAATGTTATTAGTAATTTTATAAATATAAAAATTTTCTATTAAAAATTGAGCAAAATGAAACAGTTATTGTTTTTTAGTATTTTTTATTTATCATTATTATGAACATTAAAAATAGATGATAAAAATCATGACGCCAAGACAAGACTGAATACATTGATATATATACAGGGACAAGTAACCGGAAAAGGCAGAGTTTGGTGAATCAATTAGAAAGGTCAATAGGAATACCAAAGGAAAGTTATGTTACGATTTGCTACAAGACCAACTTCAAACAATCCACAAAACGAATTGCAAATTTTCTATTAGTTTATTTATAATATGGATTCATCAGTGACCTTCATTCGAAGTTGGATAATTTCATTATTTAAGGTGTATTTATTTTATTATATAATTCCTGATTATAATATAATAACCTATGGTTAACCTTAACAGAAATATAGGAGAGTATTTCATAGAAGTATCTCATTGTTGTCTAAATGTTATCTTTGTCCGGCGGTAGCGTATCGGTTGAGAGATAATGATATAACTAAAATATCATAGTTAAAAATTTCATTTAAGCATACCTCGAAAAAATTATACCACTTTAAAGAATTTTGCAAAAACATTATTTTAAGACTTACAGCATTCATAATATTGTAGCATTGTCTGATAAACAGGAACGTACCCTTCCATACACTGACATTTTTGTATTGTTTTCGGACAAACCGCTTTCAGACTGATACAAAGAATATCCTTATCGTTACAGACCTGGCCAATATCTACTAAAAGACCAAGAGAAGGTTTCATTATCAATCACATTATTAAGTTAAAAATATTAAAAAAAGTTGCTAGAAAGAAATTTAATTTAAAATTGACAAACTTTTAGGTGAAATGATTTATTTTAAATAATTTTAAATAAAGATGGGGAATCATTTATTTTTATTTGTGTCCAACTCGTCAAAATTATGAATTTGTTTATTTGACTAATTAAATATTATATAAATAAATAATTATCCTTGTCATTATTATAAAATGTTGGCTTAATATTATATTTATTTGAATTATATTTCAAATTTTTATTTTTACATTTATAAATGATAAACATTTCAAAAATCCAGAAAACACTTTTGTATCAACACGACTTATTATTTATAATGAAATAAGAAAATCAAATAAAGAAAAAAGGCAAAAAAAAACAATATTTATCGATGATACTTAACGTAGCTGCAGTTTAGTTCATATTGTGAATGTTTTTTAAAGTAATTTATTTATACTTTTATTAAGATAATACAAAAATAAATAAATTATAAATAATAAATACCATAAAAAATAAACAATAACTTTCGATAACCTCAATATCAGTTATTTATTTTAATAATGTGTTATCGTTATAATTTTATAATTATAATCATTATTATCATTAATATTATTATTAATGGAATTGCAAGCATCCATGAAATATTGCATAGTGAATTATGACTCAGGAATGTTTGTTCTCGGTAGGCATCACATGTACTCACTGATTCGCAAAAGGAGGAACGAGTGAAAACAAGTCAATCATTGCTTAGTTGTTTGTCATGAATGGGTAAAAACAAGTTTTTTCGAATTAACAGCTTTGACTCCATAATATTAACACACCGGGCAATAAATCACAAATTTCGATTGATTTCTTGGAAGAACAGGGAATATATTTTATTCCAAAACTACTTTACAGTACTGGTCTAGTTCCATGTGATTTTTAGATCACCTTCGTGGACATACATATGAAAGTAGAAGTCAGCTTAAAACAGTGATATGCCAGTGTACAAAACATGTATCTAAAGAATACTCTTTTTCGCTACGAGCAATGGAAAGACCGTTTAAAAATTGTATAAATACTGTTGGGAACTACTTTGAACAAATGTAAGAGCTGTTTTGATTGGTTTATGCATAGTCATTTTCAATAAAAATAACAAGTTGTTATATTAACTATGGCATCTGTTATTTAATTAGCCTAATTTAATCAGATATCCACATTCTTGTGTGCTTCTCATTTAAATATTATTATTAAAAAATAATACACAAATTATTTCAGCACCATAGGTTAAAATTTATTACCTTTCAACTTGATTTTTGCCATTACAACAAAATTTAAATGTTTTTCAATTATTTTTTTTCAAAACATTACGAGACAAATTTTAAATGTCAAACGTTTCACGTGAAAAAATATAAATAAATAATTTTCATTTACATTTGCAAATAAAAGAATATACCCAATTTTGCTGAGCACATGTTGAGAGTTGTTGATGATTCTGCGACAACCAGTGCTCGGTTTCCACCACACGAGCAGCCCACAGACTCTCGCGATCTGATTTATGAATAATTCTTATTTTATTTAAGAAAAATGTCAGAAGGAAATAAGAAGTAAATATATAAGAAAAAATATATTTAACACAATATTGCTGAAATACAAAACAATTTTTATTTTATTATATAATTTAATTGTATAATAAAATCCATAAAATAACAGAAACAGTAAAAAATTATTTCCACTGATTGGATGTTTTAAATTATCTTAATTTGATGCAATTACTTATTATTAAAATATATATTCAAGAATATTTTTTATTTTCTTTATTAATTTTCTTAGTTAACTAAAACATTTAAATATTACTGTGTAAATGTGTTATTATTATTATTATTATTATTATTATTATTATTGAAGCATTTGTGCATTTTTTTATTAGAACTATAAATAAGCTATCAAAGGTCAACCGAGAATAAAATTAGAATTTGGTTTTGATATTAGGTTGTTACTTAAAAAATGTTCGGATTTCGATGTAAAAATTTAAAAACTAATAACTTTAAAAATAATAAAGATATAAATTAAAAATAAAAGGAATTCGCGACAAAAGTTTTTTTATTCCATTTGAATAAAAATCATGATATCCAGTAAGATATTTTTGACTGTTGCCAGTTCCTGAAACACCCTATCCTTGAGAAAAATTTGAAAATCAGTTGAAGATTAGTCAGGCGAATATGGACGATGAGGTAGGATTTCATGTCCAAGTTGGTTTATTTTCTGCACAGTTAATTGTGCAATAAATCGTTTTGCATTACCATGAAATATAATTAACCCCACCAATCCTGGATTAATTATGCGTAATTTTTGATTCATTTATTCAAATTCCTCGCATTATTTGATAGCTGTTATAGCTTCCCGAGGTTTCAGAAACTGTGGTGGATCAATCTATTAGAATTCCATCATACACTGACCTTTTTTATGGTTTTGCAAAGGATTTTGGAGTTTCAATTTTATCAATATTTTGTGATGATCACTTACACTTATCATACATGATACATTTCTCATCACACGTAATTATGCGAAGAGGAAATGTTTCGTAATTGTGTTCGTAAGAGCAAGCTTGAGCAGATTTCATATCTACGGATTTTGTTGTTATTGGTTAATTCGTGTGGAATTCATTTATCCATCTTTTTTGTTTTCCAATTTCATGCAAGTGACGGGATACTATCGCAGTGCTCACATGGAATTGTTTTGCTAACTTTCAAATGGCTTCTACGGTCATTTTGAGAAGGTTATTATTAAGGGTGCTCTTTAAACCTCGATCGACTTTCTCTTTGAGACTCGTATTCCCATTGCGAAAATTCTCGAGCCAACGTTGAATGGTGTGTTCATTAATTGAACCATGGCCAAATGCCTTTTTTATTTTCCTCGTGGTTTCAGTAACATTTTGTCCAAGTTTAAAGAACACAATCACAAGAAAATCATGTTTTTGAAATTGTATATTGAATTGACGCTAACGCAAAAAATCAATAATTAATCATTAAAAAAATACATTAAAATATAGTGCAATTTCTAACGAACAGATTGATAAATAATAAGACAGGATCTAACCACATATAATAAGTAAAGTTTCATGGTACGCCTTAACTTCAATAAATCCGAAATTTTTTATGTAAAAAACTTAATAATTAATTAAATTTACGATTTTTTATAAAACACAAGTTATTTTCCATTACAATTGTTCACAGGGCTATTTGCAACTTTTTTTCCATCTAAATATTGAAATTCTTATTCTACATTCTTCACGAGGTGACCATTCATTTCAGTGTATGGAATATTCTCTAAATGTTTAACTATTTAATAATAAAAGTGATGTAACAGCGAATATATCAATATTTATATAAAATAAAAAGTTTTATGAAATTTGGTTTATGTTGCTGCTTGACAGATTAAAAACAATCTATCAGAAATCAGAGTATACTATTTACTACTGTGATCAAGTAGTTTAAAAAAATTTCAAATAACATAATATATTTATTTAATTACCAAAATTTATGATGTCTTCTTCGAACTGGTATTCAGTTACTGCAACACTTTTATACTTGTATTCCAAAACTCGAACCACATTTTTATTATAATTCTATAAAACTTTTAGGGATCGTAACAATTCTGAAATCTGTTCTACTGACTCAAAACCATGGTCATGAAGTACTATAGTCGATGGAAGAAGAGGAAATCACGTGGAGGATAATGTATTGCTTGAGGAATGATTTTGATTTCATGGTGAGGCCAAAAAAACATAAATAATGAAAACAGCATAAGATGGCGCATTATCGTGTTTATAAACCTATGAATTTACTCATAAATCAATTTGTTTTTACTAACTGTTTTTATGAAACAGTGCATGATTCGCAAATATTCTTTATTTAATGCTTGACTGTCGGAAAGAAATCCGTAATGGACTACGATAATCACAAACCCATTTGAAAATGAAGATCATGTTTCTAAGTGTTAATTTTTGTGCTTGCTTGTCGTCATTTTTTGTATGACACAATTTCTTTATTATCAAATGAGAAACGACTTTATCAAAGGAAACACTGACTATTAGATCGCGAAACACTGTAAAAAGCTTAATACTGTTTAATTTTAGACTTAAATTACTAAAAGTTCCATATGTCCTTCCGAGTTACTTATTATTTGATAAACATTTTTAATTAAATTAAATATCAAATAAAAAATGTTCCCTTAGACTTTTAATATGAAAATTAAACTTATTTCGTTATTTTAAAGTTAAATTAAAAATTTATCTTTGAGTGTTCTCTAAATTTCCTGTTTGGAAATTTGATTTGTCAAGCCATTATCATTGCCGACCTAACAGTTATTTCCATAATTGAAACGCAGAGGAAAAATGACATTATATCATTGACTGCTTCCGATTTCAAAATAATTTCTTAAATCTCGTCAAAATCAACATGGCTTGAAAGATAAGAAAGTTATCCCTTGTTTCCAATATCACATAAGTAAGATATTATAAATAAATTTCTTGGAATAGAATAAAAATTATTGGAGGTTTTATCTTTTTTTCATTTTCTTTATTAACAAAGTAGAGGTTTACTACTATATATTTTAGACCAATGATACAACCATAACACTTTTTTTATCCTAAAAATTATAAATATTCTTTTCCTTACAAATTCTGATGAAACTGTCATACCTAATAGTTTATTTTCTATTCATCTGAACGATTTACTCATTACCTTGTAAACTTCAGCTAAAACTTTCTTTTTTCCTATTATCCTGCTAATCATTGACATTTTATATAAATATTATAATAAATGAAAATGCATATACAACAGATACCGCTTAAAGAGGATATTTTTGGGACTTAAAAAAATGTTCTCTATAACCGATATTTCTCTTTAAAAGATATTTTTACAAGGATAATTTTTTTAAAAATATTAAAAAAACTTTACTAATCAACACATTTATTTTTTAAAAATAAACTCAGTTATTTTTCGCTGCTTGGTTTTTTTCTTGAGTAAAATCTTCTCCAAATCTGATTCAATTGCTATTATATTATTTATAAACATTTTATTCTCTTAATGTACGTACCTATCCAACATAAAAAATAATATTCCTCTAATTATTATTTGTTTAATTAATGTAGTTTGAAATGGGGTGCAAGAATAAACGTGTCATCATTTTCATCAATCAAAAAATGAACGGTTGAATTTAAGCATTGTCGCACCAAATTCAAATTATAAACGTTCCTGAAGACAATGTACAACTTATAAAGATATTGAAAAAATTCACAATGTAGTTTTTGATGATAGTCTTATAAAGGCTCATGAACCTCTGATATTGCAAAGATTTCATATGAACGTGTGCGACAGATTCTACATGATTATTTATTTTTAAAAAGATTTTCTGACACTAAACAAAAGCGTCAAAGAATGTATATGTCAAAGCAATGCTTGCACCTGTTTTAAAGTATAATAATTAAATTGAATTTCTACTGTTGATTAAACATGAGAACTTAATTATAACCCTTAAACAAAATATCAGTCAAAACAATGGGTAAAAGCAGGTTCTAATGTACCAAAAAAAGAAAAAGTTTTTCCATCAGCAGGAAAAGTAATAGCAACAGTTTTATGGTATGCAAAAGACATGATATTGATTGATTATCTAGAGAAAGGGAAAACTATCACATGAATATATTATATTGGGTAGTCTAAAAAGTTTCCACCGGTTTTGGTAAAATAAAAAGGTTAGAAAAATAAAGTCGAATTGAAAATTTTATTAAATTACATAATTACTATTTTCATCTACAGTGTCTTGCCATTTTTTTTGGTAAAGCAAAAATTCCGTCACTGTAAAACTTTTTTGATTTATTGGCAAAAAAGTGAGATAAGTGTTTTTCGCAATCCTCTTTTAAATTTAACTTTACATCATTAAGGGAGTTCAACGATGAGCGAAAAAAATGATAGTCTGACGGTGCTATATTATGACTATATGGAGGATGCAACAAAATTTCCTAATCAAGATCCCTCAATTTTCGCTACGTCATGAAAGATACATATGGTCTGACGTTGTCATGGTGAAACACAACGCCTTTCCTATTGATTAATTTGGATGCTTTCGTGCAATTTCTTGATGTACTCTTGTCAAATGTTGACAGTAGATAACTGAGTTTATTTTTTTGTCTTGTTGGAGTAATTTATAATGGACTATTCCCTTGTAATCCCACCAGACACAAATAATTAACTTCCTTGAAGTCATTTTTGGTTTGGCCACAGTTTGTGAAGTCATACCACATTTTGTCCAAGACCTTTTTCGTATGTTATTATCGTACTTGATCCACTTTTCGTCACATGTAATAAGACCTTTCAAAATGGATCGATCATTTTTTTGTCAACAATATTTGGCATATAGAAATTCAGTCTTTCAAATTCTTTTCAGTCAAATTATGCGGTATCCATACATCCAGTTTCTTTGTATATCCACATTTCTCCAAATGATTTAAAACTGTTTGATGATCATCCCTAATTCCTGAGCTATTTCATGGCTGCTTATATTCCTGTCTTCTTCAACCTTCCTAATTATTTTATCGACATTTTCACAGATTGGTTGACCAGAACGAGGTGCGTCTTTGACATCAAAATTTTTGGAACGAAATTTAACTAAGCATTCACGAACTGTCTAATCCGAAACAATATCCGCTCCATAAACAGTATTAACCTTTTTAGTTACCTATGTAGGATTTTTACCTTTCAAGAAATAAAATTTCATTATGTATCGCGTTTCTTCTTTATTTATATCCATTTCTAAAGATTTATAAAATTTTATTAATTAATCAAAATGCCTACTTTTTAAAGTTATTTGAATTCTAGGATTATATTAAATTATAAAATGATATATTAAAACAAAATCAATTTCAATCAAACTGCATAAAGAACATTTTCACCGTCTATTAACAAAATCGGCGGAAACTTTCTAGACTACCCATACATCATTATTGAGTAAATTGGAAGATGAAATTAAGGATAAACAACAATGCAAAAGTTTATTCTTCAACTGTTGAACGTGGAAAACTGCATGAACTGCATTATTCACCACACTCACCAGATTTAATGCAAAGCGATTTCTTCTTGTCTTCAAACTTGAAAAAATGTATTTATGGAAAAAGATTCAGCTCAAATCAGTAAATTCCAGGGAAGCTAATGTATATTTTGAAGGTCTTAATAATCATTCTTCATTAATTGGATTAAAAGACTTGAATATCATTAGAATACACGCATTATATTTTAAGGAGACTGTGTTGAAAAATAAATATAATTAGTGTCCAAAAAAGTTTTTTTCTTTGTTAAACCGATAAATTTTCACTCCTCTCTCGTATATAAAAAATAGTTTCACTAAAAAGTTAACTTAATTTGGAATGATTATAACATTTAATGAGTGAAAGATCATTATTAATAAAAGATCGACATCCAGAGATTAACAATTAAACAGGGGTAGGTAAGCCCCAATGGGTTGACAGTATATTCTATGACTAATTAAAAATATTATTTAAAAACTAATTTTAACCAATCAGAATTTCATAAAGTACTTTAATTAAAAATGAAACTCCTTTAATACAATTCTGATCATATTTGTTGGGAAACAGACAGTATCGGTTACGATTACTAAAAATTCTCAAATTGCAGACATATCTTAGTTATTCTATTATTAATATTGAGAGATCAAAGTAAATCACGATCAGAAAATAATGTAATTGATATAACTGATAAAATGAAAAGGAAGATTTTAATTAATTTTTTGAAGTCTTAAAAAATGAAAATTGAAACCATAGTAACATTAGCAGAAGACATTATTGGTTGATCTCGTACAAGAAAGAACATAGGGATATATAAAAAGCTGATTTCCATCTTTGAATATTATACTGTTACTAATTGAAAACTAATAATATTGATCATTATCAGTGCTTTTCGTATTATTTTACTAACGTAAATTTTCTACAGTAATGCATTCTTAAAATAATAGTCATTTTTATTAATTAATAAATATTTTACAATGAGTACATTTCAACAGTTACTAATTTAGATTACATAAAGAAAATGTTTGATCTTATTTATTTTGATCCATTATACCACAATGGTAGATCATGATTATTAAGCTCATTGCGTGCAAGAGAGCTTTTGGAAAGGTTCTTGGTCTCGACCATAAATTGCCACATTTATGCATGAATTTACTTTTCCAGTCAACATATGGTGACAGAGGGTGTGAAATCTCAATTTGTTCTCTAAAGCATATTTTAATTTAAGAAATTATAAAATATTTCAATAAGTGAATCCATCAAATATAACTGATTATAAATTTGTACTGATCACAATTGACCAAATCTAATAGGGAAAAGAACTGCTAAAGCGCTCGGCCATTATTTACCAACATGACAATTCAATTTGGTCATCGAAAATAAATTATTGAGTATTGGTCACAATGTTTTGCCTCATCCCTCATACCAACTGGGTTCGGGTCCCATAAATTATCATTAATTTCGATAGCTGAAGAGTAAACTTTAAGTGGCGATGAGTTTATTAAATGGTAGCTTGATTGCCTTATTGAAAAAAAAACAGGAGCTTCATAAATTTGGAATAATATATTCATTAAATAGATATATAAGGAAATTATTGATAAAATTGATTATTAAATAATGAATTAGAGAGTATTTTATCAATAAATTTTTTTCTGCGTTATCCTATTAAAAATTGCATCAATTCGATAATAAAATAATCACTTAATTAAAACAATCATTTAAAAAAATTATTTTTTTAGATATTAGTTATCACAGCTATGTTCACAGTCATATTTCGAAAACGAGTTTAATGTTTTTCAATTTTATTATTTATTTATCAATTATTTCAATATAATTGATACTATAGAAAAGGATATTTATTAAAAGTAAGAGAATAGACTATTCTGAAAATTATAAGTATCATAATATATTCTTAATTATTAATGAAAATTATTTATTCTCTTTATAAGCACAGAATTTTATAATTTATTATATAAAGCAACGCTATTAAAATGAAAAATGCTGTTCAAAAGGTCTGTTTGATTTATAGAACTTATTACACGTATGAGAAGAGTGTATTATAGAGGTCATAAAGTGTATATTATTCGATTTTTAAAAGTTTATGTTTGACAGCTGATGTTTGGTAGTTCAACTAATTTCATTTTTTTGTTTTATTAGACAGATATTTTATCTGGATTCTTTTAGTTATCTGTTTGTTTTTTTGTTTCCAAGTTTTCTTAAAAAGCCTTGGATAAGTGAAAATGTGATACGAATTAATCAAATGATTATTCAAAAAGCTCAATCAATAGTGACTCTGGGTTATAAACCTCAATGATTCTTAAATGAAAACTTTTACCAAGCATAATGTCACTTGTTCTAAATACTTTAATGGAATCTGAAAGTGTAATTAGACAGGATTTCTACCGAAGGGTACGAATGAGTAAGGAATTGCCAACCAATTATGAAACAACTGATAACGATAAATAATCTTCTAAAATTTCTTTATTACATTTGCCTTCATAATTACCAAGAATACATCGTTAAAATTGTAAAAATGTTTGGTTATTATTAAAATCAACTAACTTTAACAACGAATGAATTCTTATATGAGACGAACTTTAATTGGCCTACCTAGGTTTTGAAACAGTGTCCAGGAGCTCAGAAAAAAAGAATTGATATTTTATTTATATTGAAATGAATTTAGTAAAATATTGTGGACAGAGAAACGTATAAAACACCTATCCATTGGAATCTTTTTTGAAGAAACTTGCTAATATTCATTTTTCGACATGCTCTCTATTTGGATCACAACTTGTCAGAGTTCCGTGCAGCACGGATAATAGGGAACGGACAATTAAAGAATTCGTTGTTGACCAGGGAAAGCACCAATATCATAATCAGGGAGACAGTTCTTTTTTTGTTTTCTTCATCTTAATTTTAATTTTTAATTTCTGTTATTGTCGTTAATTATAATACCTACAGTATTATTACATATATTTTGTCAATAATAAAAATTTAATGAAGCCACCGACTGACCCCTTCAATAATGGTTTAGTTCATGCACTTAAATAAACCAGCAACACAAGTCACCAATATTTATTATTTATATTAATTATCAGCTAAATTACTGATTAGACGACTTCATGGTAATGACAAAGAAAAAAATCCACAATAATTGAAATCGTAATCAATATAGTTAGTGTTTGTATAGTGACAATGCTTATCTGTGAGATCCAATGATGATCAGAATAATATTATAATTAACAATATACCCAGACTGAATCTCCCGAAAAATACTGAGACCCAAAATTAATTTAGGTACATACTAAAAAATAAAAAGAAAAAAAATAATTCCACACACGTTAGCTAACACAGATGTATTTCAAAACCATGAAAATTCTGAAGGCAATCTTAAATTATACAAAAAAAATATAATATTAATAAATGAAAGAAAAATAGTCTAGAAAACGTTACAATCAATCAACAAACTGTTCACCGATATAAGTAAAATAAAGTCCCAAGAACGTCAGTTGAGTCCAATGATTCGCTCGCAGATGGCCGATCGCCTGTGAACCGAGATACAATTTTGCTGATGAATATCGAAATGAATAATGTGGTACCCATCAGAAAATGTAGTCCTTCAACAAAAACCTTCAACTATCACAATCGTTAATCTTCCAGAATTGTTTCTTTCCATCTAATAGTTTTGGTGTTCCGTTAAAAAAAACGCAATAGTCTTATTAATAAAGAATCCTTCATTTTATATTTTTTAAATTGAGTAACAGAATACTTAGAAACCGAATTCTAAAATAATTATTCCCTTTTGCGCAAAAATTTAGCGTAAAATTCACTAATATTTTCCATCAGGCAAATTAATGCTGGGCCATATTTTTATAGCCACTTATCTTCAACGGACAGCCGACCGACTCAGTAGTTGACCGCGAACATATGTCGACTAGTGAATATATGTTTCTTAGCATCCAGAATTGGGCTGGTTTTCTATTTTGTTTATTTAAATGTTATTTTATCAGATAACTTCGTCCCATACTTTGCTCACCCTGTGGTTATACTATTTTAAATCTATTTATTAATTTAGGTTACCTAAATTAATATTAATTATAGAATGAATTAATAATTTATTGAAATGTTATTATTATCATCATTTCCATTGTTATTATTACCGAAATAATTGTTGTAACTAATATTGCTGCTTCCCACCCCATTTTGTGGGAATATATAACTTGAAATCTATCAGTGCCGTGGGTACACCAAAAGATTTGATTATTGATTGGTAATTTGTGTTATTTGTATTACTTTGGATTTTGTTGGAGATAGATTAACACAGAGAGTGATGGCTGAAGCTGATTGACATTATATTATAAATTAACTTATATAATATAATTATATTTATCATAATATATCTATTTGCGGTGATACGACATGGACGGAGTTATTGGGATGTTCGGAAAGTTATTACGTATTTTTTAGTAAAAAGTAAGACCAAAAGTTTCATTAGTAATAAATATTTTAATCAATTATTTATTTTCCTTTTGCTACGAAGAACGTCTTGCATTTTGAATATCTCAAACTTTAAGATGATTTAAGTGCCTTAAATTAAGATTTAAAGATATGTATAAAAAAGCAAAGTGACTTTCCGAATAACTAAATACTATTTCTTATCGACTAAAAAGCAATTGAGAACCGTATTGATGTTTATTGAATAATTTTGTCGTTATTGGTTTGGATGAACAATAAAATGTATTGCTTTAACGCTTAAGTTATTTTCCAATAGGGTTATTGTCAACCTAACCGTGACAAAGTGAATGAGTCACATAGTACGAATTAGTTAATGAGATTAATATTAATAATAATACTTATTCTAATTAAAATACTTCGGTAAATAGACTTATTCATCCAACAAATTTCAATTTAATTTTAAAATTAATTATTTTTGTTTTAATATTTGAATATTCCATATTAGTTTCGCAAGAGATTTTTTTGGTTTCCTCTCTATCTATCTATAAATATTTTTTAATTTCAATTTATTCATCTAGGTTGTTAATATCAGGCAATATTATTCAAGTCATTAGGTTTTTCTTTAAAGTGTTGAAATTGAAAGGAAATCATTAGTGTATTTCGTTTACTGTTCTTTTCTCAAAATATTTTCCTAATTTCCGCGAAGAATTAAAAAAGTAAATATTTCTGGTTTATAAAAGATTCTAAATAAATTAAATATGAATAAATTAATAATATAATACAATAATAATATAATAAAGGGTGTCTCAAAAATCACGCAAGATTTGAATTAAATAAAAAACCTTTTTATTTCTTAAAATTAATTA
>JBBMKC010016264.1:0-18892 GCA_037834085.1 Bipalium vagum | reverse complement strand
ATCTTCGAATATCGAGTTTTAAAAAGGACACTTTATAAAAATTTAAAAATTCAAAAATATGTTTAAATACTCACAATGTTAAAAGAATTTTTCCCCAAGAGTTGTATATATAATAAAAATTAAATAAAATGAAATATAAATAAATAATTATGATCATTATCGTTATTATTGTTGTTATTATTATTCTACAAAAGTACATAAATTAAAACAAAAAAAATATATATCATAAAAAATAATATAGCAAGTAGAACTTACTAAAAATAGATTACGAATTAACAGTTAAACGAATTGCACAATTTTTATAATATTGAATAAATAAAGTTAAAATCGAAAATCCCAATTTGTAATTCTAACGAATTGTACAATTGAATAATTAAATATCTTAGAAGTAAATGTTAGGGTCGAGAGCTAAAATCAATTAATTCTTTTTGTTTTTCCTTCACTTCAGAAGCAGTTCTTTATTGTTTTCGCAGTTCACACACTAATTATGGTGATGAATTGCATATCTTTGAGAGCTTTTGAGACTAGTATTTTTATCAGTGCGAAAAGATATCCTTCCTTCTAATTAATCCTAAACTTGAGGAAAGTTTTCTTACAGAGGATTTTTTAAACAGCAATCACTCTTGATTTGTAAATTCATATAATCAGATTGTCATTTAGTATCAATAAAGTTTTGTGTATCAAATTGTTATTTTAGTCGATTAAAAGTCATAGATAAAACACGCTTCAAAAACCTTTTAACCCTTAAGCTCTTAACCCGCTCCACTATTTAAGAGACTTAACAATGATCATGCATGTTTTTATGTATATAATGCAAATGATTAACATATTTATATACACCTTTTTCACCTCTATTTTGACATTGTAAAGGTCTGTTTTGACACTTAAAATTGTTGTAATTAACATTTTGCCAAAATAGAATTTAATAATGTCAAAATAAAACTTATTATTGTCAAAATAGACCTTTTCTGTTTCCCTCCAATAAAAATCTTTACCTTTTTTTCCTCACGTGAGGAAATAAAGGTAAAATATCCCAAAATTCTTCAATTATTGAATTGTTCTAATTTGATACAAAATCCTCAATTTCCACAAAGAAGTAATGTCTTAAAATATTTTCCAAATATTCATAATTCTTGTTATGAAAACTATCAGTAAATAAAATTAGGATAAAAAAATTGACTATTAAATATATAAAAAAGTAATTCAAATATTTTTTTTCAGGATATATAATACATAAGTTTAATGTCTTCATAATTATCCATAAATATTAAATTGATGTCATAAATATGAGACACGAAGTACCTTAAAGTAATTAGTTTAGTTTGACAAATGGTTATGCGAGCAAATTTGTCTTCCGTATTATTAAATTTTCCCAGCATATGAAAATAACATTCAATGGTTCCATAAACACAATTAAAATTTTGAGCAAGTTCTCGGGTTGCCATAGTGTGATTCTTTTCGATCATTGTTAGAATGGCATCTTTATCGATCTCTGTTGACCGATCAACACGTGGTTGATCTTCAAGGTCAAAATCTCCAGAACTGAAATGTTTGTTCAAATCAAAGCACGTCGCTCGGTTGTCGGCATTTTCATCAAATATTGCACGTATCAACTTGTGTGCTTTGGCCGCATTCGTTTTGCTTTTGATGTAATACAGGATAAGAATACACAGAGCTTCTTGAGATAACATGATATATTAATAAAAATTGTGGATTAATTCTTTTTGATTTTATAAAAAAAGTCCATAAATATAGTACCGAAGGTCATCAGTATATATCCTATAAATAAAAAATTTTTATTAAATTAAAGATTCATGCCTAAAAGTTTAAAAAATTATTAGCCAAACTGATATTAGAATTAAAGATGAAACAAATAGAACTCAGTTCACTAGTCTGATTGAGCTTTATAGAATATACAACTATAAAATAGAACTAAAACATTGAATCGGAAAAATTATTTTTCTATCTGAATGATTTTGTCATATATGAGTGGTGGGAAAAATAGTTTGAGTCTAAATTTTTTTACATATTTTTTTTGAAACATTTATAAACAATTTTATTTAGTGTTTTATTTCTAATTTAAACTGTTTCGTCGAAACATAATTAATCAGTATTTTTTTAAAAAATTTTCTATTTATAGATATGACATTAGAGAATCTTTTAGGCAACGAATCGATTCAACGAAAAGAATTCTGCTTCTTTTGAAGAAATCAAGTTATCAATCCATTTTTGAAGGTCTTTATTGGAACTGAACCGCTTCCCACAAAGCGGGGATTGTATCGAGTGGAACAAATGCAAATCCGAAGGAGCAATATCTGGTGATTACGGCGGTTAATGCAAGACCTCCAAGTTTGCAACTTCTAATTAATTATGTACAATAGAATGAAAATACGGTCTGGCATTATTGTATAGTAAAATTATATTGTCTTGTAATAAAGGAATGACTATTTTAAGAAAGATAAGAAGAATTTTTAATATAAAAAGAAAAATCGAAAATTTGAAGAGAAAAAAATAAGAAGATTAAAATTAAATCAAGCTTATACTAATCGAATAAACTTTAATCGTTAATCAAGAAGATTAAAAGGGTCAGTCAAGTTTCAAGCAACAACCAGTCTCATAACAAAAATTGTCGGTCATCAAACAACCTACAAATTTTATTTTTCAACAATCATAACTATAAATGCCGGTCATCAACCAACCAACAATCTTACCATTACCGTTCAATAAGCCATACCATCCAGCATTCGTTTAATAAATTTAACTGGTTTTTATAAATTCAAGATCCTTATCGATTTTTAAAAAATTTTATATTTATATCTTTTGGTTTAATAAATATCAACGTCAAAATAAGCTTGTTTTGTCTAACAAAACAAAGTTTATTATTAATAAATAATAAATACTCAAGCCAGGATTTGAGGATCAATTAATTGTTTAATTTTCCGTTCCTTCAAATTTTTTCTTTTATTGTACTTATTTCACACACTAAGCAGGGCGGTGAAATAATTTTTTTCTTTATCTAGGACCTCGAAACCTAAGAGAGAGAGAAAGAGGATTTTTCTTAAATAAATTCCACAAAAATTTTAACTAATAATTTTAAAAATATCCATCAAGGACGATACTCACGTTTTTGTAAAATAATATCATTTTAGTAAAAATATACTTTGTAAATTTAAATCGCTAATTTAAATAAACGCAACCTTCACCGTTAAATCCTAAATACACAGATCACATATTTTACATCTTTTTAAGATTTTAACACAATTAACAAGGTTTTGATAACGAAAAATGCCGTCTCAAAAGAAATTTGAGTTCTTTTTTGATTCAAAAAACCTATTTATTTCATCAAGGACTTGAGAACGTTCTTCGTACTTTTTCCGACAAGGAAATTTTACATTGTTAAAAAAGGATGCAACTCCTGAGATGAGATATCTGGTATATATGGTGGATAAAGCAAAGTTTCTCAATTAATACTTGCAAATTGAATAACATGGGGCCTTGCGTTATCCGGCAAAACAATCACTATTTCGATTGATTAAGTTTGGTTGTTTTTAGAGCAAAGATGTATGAACTCGTTCTATTTGTTGGCAGTACACATCAATATTAATTGTTTGGCCGCGTTGAAGACATTCCCAAAGTATAATTCAACTTCCTGACCACCAGATACTGAGCAAAACTTTCATTTGATATCAGATTTAGGATATTTGATCAGGTTGTACCCATTAAGGTGATCGTCGGGAATTATCATACAAAACACACTGTTCATCTACCGTAATTATTCATTTTAGTTGCTCTTGAACAAAGAAGAGCAAATGTCTATCCGATGTTTTTTCGCTTAAAAACAATTTTGTCCAATCTTTTGTTAAATACAGGCGTTTTAAATGATTCCAAATGGTTGATAAGAGACAGCTGAGGTCTGAAGATAGTTCATTTAATGTCAATCTTGGATTGGAATGAATTGCCTTTAGTATGACATCATCAATATCAGCCCGTGTTTCGTCTTCAAAGTTCGTTCTGCTATTTTAAAATTATCGTAATCATTTTTTCGTACATCCATAAGAACATGATTCTTCACCAAATACTTCTTTTAGCCTATGTGTGGTTTCCGCAGCACTGCAGCAGCGCTGAAGCCCATAAAACATTTAAGCACGAACTTCAAATTGACTATCGATATCTAAACATAAATTTATTATTAATCAATAAAAATTATTAATTAATTAATTTAATAATTTTAAAATACAAATTGCGCGCTTTAAAATGATATTATCAAACAAGCACTACGATAATTTATTGGGATGCTTTATCGTTTTAAAATTTAATAGTGAAAAAGGGTAAAGACTTATTGAAAACTCTAATATTTTTATAATTAAAAAATATAAGAATATGGCATTATATTGATTATTTAAGACAAATGAATTGCAAAATATTTGACTTAAAGGAATTACAACATATCTTCATCTTTACGTGTCTTGTGGGCTTATTTTCACTCAGAGATATGATATTTTCAGTACTGGATGAAATTCCTCTTCTAGTGATCTTGTACTAAATTAGGATTACGCGGTTAATATGACTAAGCGATTGAATTCTGCAGGAGATTGGTGCGGTATCTCGTAGAACATCATTCTTAAGAGATTTTCTTTTGATTCTCTTATTTGTATACTGGCTACTTTGCAGTTGTACTAATCAGTTTTTCATTCCTTGATCTGGTTGTCGGATACGGATTATAATTATCCTTTTATATTTTGTTTGTTTGGTTTTGAAGAAGACATAGAAAATGTACTAATCTTTTTTAATGGGAGCTTTTAGCTGCTTGTATTTAGTTTTTTTTCTCTAGATTGTGGTATTACTCAACTAGATGCATTATCTACCATTTTTAATTTGACTGATTAAAAAAGCGTTTCTTAATATTTGATTTCCAATTTAGCCCTCATTCTTATTTTACCAATTGATGTGTATATTTATATTTCAAAATTTAAGCCTTAAATATATTGTTCCTTTTTGTTTATATGGCTTAGTTTACATTTTAAAATCTCCAAACAATAAAAAAAACAGAAAAATTATTTTAAGTACTAATTTTATCTTGAGTGGAATCAGGAAAATCAAAATTTTAATAGTAGAAAAAATTGAAATTTAATTCGATGGAGTATTGGTACATATTATTTTGGAAATTATTTTTATTAATGCCGTATTTCTTGGATAATAAGACCTCCTTTGAAAATACGCATTCTCCAGATTTTTCCAGAAATTTTAAATATAAGGCCTCCTTTGAAAATAAGGCCTCGTATTAACTACCCTCGTATTAACTACCCTCGTATTTTGGTATCTTTTTTATTTTTAAAAAAACGTTTCTTCAAAGCATTTTTTAAATTTAATTTAAAATACATCTATTTTTACAAATTAAAGTTACTATTTTGCTTTTATTCAATATATCACTTATTCGTACTGTGAGATAAATTTGAAATTAGTGGCGACCACGCCAGGACACCAACCAACGGACGAGATCTCGAAAGGGAAAAAGTAAAAGGAATGAAAAGGAAATTGAAGTAAGAGACTCAGAGAGGTTAAGGATATGGATGTGAGCTTTAAAGGAGGGGGATGTGAGATAAATTGGAAATTAGTCTGGGGATGTAGCTCAGCGGTCAGAGCAGTGCATGTGCATGTGAAAGTCCCGGGCTCAAATCCCGGTATCTCCGATTAATTTTCACTAACATGTACCTTTTACTTATGCATATTCCATATATTTACTTTTAGGAAAACAAAATATAGGAAACATAACTTCTAATTTTTAAGTCACTAGACATTTCCATTAACAAGCCATTCAAAGATTATCTGCGTGTGAAAATTAATGAGTACATTGAACATCGGATGGAAAGAAATCAGCGTGACAACTTTATTAGACCTAGTCTGCAAGAACTCATTTGATTGGTCAAGACAGCCTGGAATAAAATCACAAATGACACAATTGCTCATGCATTAAGAACAGGTTACTTGGATAAGAATTTATCTTTTGAAGAAAGTTACACGATGTTGTTTTTGATGGATTCCAAGATTTAAATCTGGGATCTTATGATGATGTTTCAAAGGATGATGACATGACTGTATTTGATTAAATGTCATTATGAGATGTATCAGTATTCTTAAAATATAGGCCCTCCTTTGAAAATAAGCCATGACGTGATTTTTCCTCAAAACTTTCATATAAAGGCGGTCTTATTTTCGAAGAAACACAGTACTTTCACTTTGAATATATAAACATATTTTAATATTAAAAAATTAGCTAATTTAGGTGTATAATTATGACTCTGGCTTTTACAAAAATGCGTTTAAATTTCTCTATTAAAAAATAAAATTGGTTTTTGTAAAATCACCATCAATAAATAGTTTATCGCACATGTCTTGCTTTGCATTCTGGAATTTATTTCTACACAGAGACATGGCCTTTACAGGGTGTTTCAAAATACACCAAACTGTTTTTTTTCTTTATAATTTTATTATAATAACAGAAATAAAAAATTAATAACATTTAAGTATGTTTGTGAGTACAAAATATGGAAGTGGTTTCAAAGTGGCCACCTTGAATGCCAATACATAGCTGTAAACAATTCATGGAATTTTCTGCTATTGACTGCAACTCTTTTAATTAAATTCGACTTCACTTCTGGCACAGGGATTGCTTAAGTTACATCAAACTTTTGTATGGCCTACTACATATCCTGGCCTCCAATATTGATCATATGCCGTAGTTCATTGGGTTCAGGTCTGAAGAGTATGGTGGCCATTCCGCGGATGTGATAAAATCCGGAAAAAAGGATTTGCACCAGTCTTGAGTAGCTTTCACCCTGTAGGCTGGTGTTGAGTCCTATTGAAAAGTTCAATCATCATCGTCAAAATGTTGTTGGACCTAAGAAAGTACCACAGTCTCCAAAATATCGCAACGAAACATTTGGACCTCGTTATCCTGAAAAATTAAGGGGGTTTTGCTACTGGCGCAAATTCCGTCCCATATCATGACTGACTGAGGTTTTTGGTGATGAGAGGCAATAGCAGATCGCCCGGGGTTTTCAGTTGACCATATTCTATTGTTTTGGTGATTATGACACTGTTCAACTGTTAACAGCTTCTCATCGGTAAAGAAGATTTTCTCTCATCGCTTGTTTACTAGATTTAGAAGTTGCATACATTAAAGAAGTCGTACTCATTTGTTTGCATCTGTATGAAGATGGCCTTTGTGGAGCTTGTAAGGTTTCAGGTAGAGCTCTGTCTTGGTTATTCTGTACACCGATGAGTGGCTGATGCTGGTCCCAGAGGCTATTTTTCTGATTGATACCCCCGGATTAAGCATAATCTCCTTCCTGTTGATCTTATGTTTCCTGCACGTGTTAGAGGTAAAATTTATGATCTAGGTCTTTATAACGCTTGATTACATATGAAACCTTCTGTTTATGTATCTTGAGCAATTGTGCGATTTCAATTTGACGTTTTACCCTTCTGTGCATCGCCAAAATACCAGATTGCTCATTTGTCTTCTATTAACAAAAAAATGAAGAAATCAATTAAAATTAATTAATATACATTCTATAAATTGGAATTTGTATATTACGCTGATATTATTTATACAGAAAAACAAAGGGCTTATATAACCTTTTAAAGTTTTTCTGATTTATTTTGAAACACCCTGTACAATTTGTGATGCTCCTTTTCAGAGCCAGAAAAGAATAAAACTTTTCTGCATAGGATCTTCATAAGAAATGAAAACTGGATTCAATATGGTGATCCTAAAGACCAAGAATCTTTGGTGAAGCCTGGTGTACCCGTTACATTAATGCCAAAACAAGATGTCTACGGGTCTAAAGTTATGGTGTGTATTTAGTGGGATCCAGAAAATTAAAATGGACAGACAGATATGAAAAGATAATTTTTTAACATTATAACGGAGATCACATGTTCATTCAGTTATTCAGAATTACTAAGTAAGTTCGCACATTGAAATTTAACATGGTTTCATGTTTACCAGATTTTGGTTCTTCTGATATCCATATGTTCCGCTTGATGCAATCAGCTGGAAGTTTGGGTCGAGACTTTCAAAATTGGATTGATAAATGGATTACTTTAAAGAACTAGAGTTTTACTTTTGCGGAATCTATTCGCTATATGAAAGATGGGCGACGGTTTATGCGGTTAATGGGAAATATTTTTGATTAAATATTTTTAAATACAGGGTGTACAGTGTAAAATAATAATTTTTTAATTAAATTAAAGATAGTTCAGAAAATGTTTTTCAAAAAAATTCATTTTTAAGAAAATTCATGAAAATTTTATAAGTACATAAAAATAAATTATGAAACAGCTTGAGACCAGTACTCGTCAAAGAAAGCCAGAGTCATACTTATACAGCGTATATACTTTATAAATTTTATTTTAAAATTTTTTTTACTGTTTTATTTATTATTTTATTTATATTACCTTTAAGTAATAAAGTCATTTTTAACTTTAAAGAAGCCTATAGAGAAGCTTGTCAACAAAACTTTTAGACAAAATGGGAAATATGAATTTTGAGTGTTTTTAAAACATTATGTTATATTTTAAAAGATAAGGCAGTTAAGAACAATAGCTTGGTGATTATTATGTAATTCGTTTACCATTTTTCAGGTTTTCCACAAGATTGATGATGCGTATGTCTAGAGCTTAACAAAAACTTGAGCCCTTGTTCTATATAAAAAATGTATTGTTCGATCAAAATTCAAATGATTTTCTTCATCGCGTTTTAATTTAATAAAACCCAAAACATTACTGAAAAGTCAATATAAAACAGATTAATAAGTTCAAAAAAAGGTTAAAGGTATCGTATCAGTTCAAAAGATTAATGATATTCATTTGGAACTCTTAAGTGGCAATTCTAGTCATTTAACTAGAAAAAGGAAAGAAACAATAAACAGAAAATGTTATTCAGATTATTATTCCATTTAAATTGTTTATTTTCTATAGGTCTGTAAAAAAGTATATATAATTGTAGATATAATTGTCAGCTAAAATATTTTTTAATAAAAAGGATCCTGTTAATTTGTAAAATAAATCAAAATAATCAAATCGGACCATTTTCTTTTCCAAACTTATTTTGAATATAACCGATTACAATGATGTTATTAAATAATAAATTGTATAAGAAAGAAATGTAAGAAAAGATGATACACATTAATAATTCAGTAGTCTCTGAAGAACAAATCGATTCTTCGCCAAACTGAAAGAGAATAAACAAAGTAGGAGTATTTCTCGAGAGTAATTTTATTTATTAAAATAAATAGAATAAATAATTAGTCAAATAAAAATTGCATATAAATATTATTTTATGTAATATTTATATGCTATTATTTTATGTCTTATAACATAAAAACATGTTAATATTTATATTAACTTACTCCATTCAGGACCTGACTCGACTATCTCATTCTACTGTTCGTTAATATCTAATCAGGTAAACGAATAAATGAATTTTATTCTTAGCTTTTGGTTGTTACATTAATTGGTCATAACAAAATCAACTAGCATAAAAATATAGTATTAATTCCCCTCCTTCTTCTTTATCTGATATTTTTTGATAAAAAGTACCAAAAATGTATTTATTGATTTTTCATTATTATGTCTATTATTTTATATTTCATTTCACTTTTAGATTAATAAGTGCTTCTTGTTTCGTTGATTAGATTATTTTCTTTGAATTGCAAAAAGATGAAAGTTTCATGATTTCTATGAAGATAATTAAAAAATCTTAATATGAAAATATAGTAATCATAATACAATTCATTTTCTTAAGAAATTAATTTTGGTGAATAGAAAATAAAACTTTACAAAATACTGAAATGACTTTTCCAAGTATTTTTCAATCAAATAAATATTTTCAATATCAAAAGGAGGAAACGACTTCCCCTTCTAATTGTTCAATATTTAGTATATCAACTTTAAACCTGACTCTTAAGTGGTGCGAAATAACAACAATCAGTAAAGCAATAACTTTTATTTATATCACAATAAATCAAACAAAATCTCAATGATAATAATTACACAAATTGTCAAATTCAACAAAGGGATCACCATAATGTCTAAAATGTCTCAAATGTCTTAGGAAATATTCAATCACATCAATCAAAACAGAATGTTAATCAAAGAATCAAATAATTAAAACAAAATACTTAAAGTTTATGGTCAAAGAAAAAAATCAATATACAAGAAATAAACTTAAAAAATAATTATCGAATAATTATAATAAAGAACGTTAACAAAAACTAAGCGATCTTACGGTTTAGCTTCGTTCAAGCTTCCAGAACTATCACCTATGCGTTTACAGTTGGTGAGGAAATTAAACACAATCAGAGCAAACGGAAAATATAATTGAAAATTAATTTTC
Organism: Bipalium vagum; assembly: GCA_037834085.1. Taxonomy (NCBI): domain Eukaryota; kingdom Metazoa; phylum Platyhelminthes; order Tricladida; family Geoplanidae; genus Bipalium; species Bipalium vagum. The sequence goes on along the minus strand of JBBMKC010016264.1, from coordinate 8,493 downwards.
TTGATAGGTTTTCTCTTCGAATAACAATAACAAAATGTCTGATAATCTTCTTCTCCTAATAACAATAAAAAATGTTTGATAATCTTATTCTCTGAATAATAACAAGTTTCTTGTATGCTAGTTGAGGGCAAAATTGTGAGGAAAGGCTTCTCTTTATATACTGATTCTAAACTAATTAGTTTGGAGACGAGCACTCTCCAAGTTCCCACATGTACTCATTGATAATCGTTTTTTGGGAGATAATTGCTTCGTTTCCCTCCATTTTCTTTTTTAATAGGTTTTAATTAGGCTCAAAATAATTCTAGAGAAAATTTTTCAAGGACTTTTTAAAGGGTTAATTAACATTTATTTCCTAAATAATTAATATTTTAAAGGTATATTTTATGGGGTATCGAATTTCTTTAAGGGTTTATGGGGTACCTTTGAGAAACTCAACATAATATTAAATTAGACTTTCAAAATAGCCCTACTGTGTTATTCTTAGTCAATTTTTTTGGTAATTGTCAAATTTATTTTCTAAAATAAAAGATTCATGAACATCCAAATATTTTCCTCCACAAGTATTAATATCTGCTAAACAAATAATTAATTTTCTGTGTCTTAGAATATTCAATAGTGAAATTTATTTTATATTAGAAATAAAATTAATAATAAAACCCCAGGAGAAAAGGATTAACTAATTTTTAAAATTATTAAATTACTTTTCTTAATTCGCTTTTTCTATATTTTTATTAGGATTCAGGAAAAATTTAATGGAAATATTTATTAATTTTGGTACATTTAAAACTTAGTTTACAATAATAATTTTTTTCTGCTTCCTCCAAAAATTATATAACGGGCTAAAAAACATAAAAAAGCTTTTAAATGTAATTTTTCTGTATAAAATATGCACAAAGTAAATGCAAAATAAGACAAACTTAAATTTAATAATTGATGCTCATTTGCTCAAGTTTTACGACTATAAATGAAGACTAATATAATACTGTTTTAATTTCTTAATTTCAAGGAGTTCTATCATAATTTATTGTAAACTTATGATAAGTATTTCTTTGACTTGATCAATTTCTACTTCTTTGATGGAAGAGTTTCATAATTCTTTCACTTTCATTATACAATTAACAAATCTCGAACTTTTAAATCTCACTTTATATCGGATGGCTTAATATTGTTATAAAATTTTGTAATTGTTTTTTTTTAATTTAAAAGCTCAATTATAATTTATTGACACTTTTAGGTCCTAGTTATACGTTTTGATTTTGAATGTTTTATTTTTTAGATAAAAGACTGTTGGAAAGAGAATATTGCATTTACAGTTAAGTTAATAGGTAATAATTGTCAAGTTTAGCTCAAAAATGTTATTTCTATATAATTTTATTTCAAGTATATTACAAGTTGTTTAAATATTTCAAGGTAGTCTAATATATTCAAATTGCAATTAGTAACTTGATTTCATGGATAACTTGTTTCGTTTATATTTGTTGATTTCCGCATGAACAATCAATGAACAAACATTTAAGATATATTTTACTTGTTTAGTAATAAAGGAAAAATAAAAAATTCTTTTGGTGAGAAAACCATAAGATAACAACAGTATAGATTAGAGGAAAAATTCTAGTCACAACTTTGCACCTATAAATGATCAATTTTTCACTCTTGAAATTAAAAGTTATGAAGATGAAATCAAATCATTAATTATGCATTAAAAAGAGTTGGGATAAATTGTATTTTTAAAAACTCAAACTCAGGCTCTTAACTAGATTAAACAGTTCATTCATATCCGTAGTTAGCTTATGAAATAATAAATACTTAATTACTGAAGAAACTGACAATTTTCAATGAAATAAATTTCTTTATAGATTATTATTCGTAAAAATTGTTAGAACGCATTGGGGTTATGCTTTTTTTGAAATTTTAATGTCTGTACATTGATCAAATATCAAAACTGAATAATTCAATTCAAGAAAAACGAAAAATATTGTCAAATCACAACCGTATTGCGTTTCAATACAAAATAATATGCATATTTGGCCAAAAGGTAACAAATATTGGGGCCATGTACAGGGGGCATATCAGACATATTGCCTCTACATAATGTTACAGGATTTCACTGTGCTAAACATTTATTACTGAATGTTAAATTTCATTTATTACGAGTAGTATTTTTATCAATGAATCAAATGAATCTCATGGACCCAGAATTATGATAATGGCTTGAATTGGAATATATAATAATTGTCCTCGTCATAGTACTAACAGAAAAATTGTATAAAATTTCAGTTTGAACCGATAGCCATAATCAATTATGATCAGTCATATCTAATAATACTTTTAAAAAAGTTCTGTCACTCATAAACTTGGCTCTATTTATTTAATTAAAATTAAAATAAGGTAAAGAATTAGCTGTTTAGAAAATTTAATTCTCAACAAAGACATTTCAATGGAAAAAGAGTCATAAATTTAATTAAATGTTCAAAATTAAAATTCATGATAAAATTAATAAAAAAAACCAGACATTATATTCAAAAAATAATTAAATTAATTATTATTTTTTCTCATTTTTATCTTATTAATAAAATGAAAATTTGAAGATTTCATAGGTTCATGGCATTGCCTTCAATTAGGAATGTAAAAAGAAGCTCAATTTTGTCTAAATTTTAATTTTCAATTAGAAAAAGATTTCTTTTAAAAAATGATACTGCACTGAGGAAATTTTTTCACAAAATATTACAGAAATTGAGAAAAAAATAGAATAATAAGAATCAATATTATTTAAATAATAGATGAATTTATTTCTGGTTTAAATATAATTCGCAAATGAAATATAGGTGCACTTTCACTTTTTTAGTTTGAAGGAAATGATGAAAAAATCCTTTAAAAATGTTAAACAAAGTGAAAAGTATCTGAATTTTTCACTAAACATCTCAGGAAGTAAGAGAAATATTTAATTTTTTAAGTACAGTTGAAATAAATTATTATTCGCATATATTTTTATTAAAATGATTTATGATATTTTTTAAAAAAAAATTCTACCTTGTCCCATTTGTAAATAATTGAGCATGTATTGTCCCCGAAGCCTCGATTAGTTCCACGGCAAAAGTTGTTAATATGAAAAGTATACATTTTTTTAATATATAAATGTATTGTGTTATAAGGGAAAAGAAACCTATTCTATTCATCAAGGCAAACTTAGAAAAAAATTTAGATCTTTAAAAAGATATTAATTGAAACTTGTCTTCCGCCTAAGCACAGAAATTTTAATATAACTTTTACTTATGATTTCAAGCTGTAATATATAATTTATATATAAAAATGTAACATCAAAATTATATATTTGTAAATGAAAATGAAGGGGAGATTTCAAGGATTTACACAAAGTAACTTTTTATTAAAAATCATTACTTTATATTTTTTCGGAACTATTAATCGTAAGATATCATGGGTTGATCAAGCCCAACTGACTTATTTGTTACTATTTTCCTCATTGGAATATGTAAATTTTCGTTACTATCGTTTTATTGAAACCTAAAAAATATATACTCGATTGAATCAAAACAATCCAAATAAAATCTTATCTCGGTTTGCACTCAAAGTGAATCAGAATATTCACAGAAAATCACAATGAATATTTGAAATTCACAAAAATTGCACTAAAATATTATACAATCAAACATCACTTGGATCAAATGTCTGAACGTCAATCACATGTTAATAAAATAAGAATGAAATGTTAATCAAATAATTAAATTGAAGTCAGAATTAAAACAAAAACAAAACAAAAAAATACGCCAATAAAGAATTATCTCACCTTAAGCAACAATAGGACTCCAGGTTGTGCTCTAGGTCCTGTTCAGTCTCCTAGGGATTCCAAAAATATTTCTAAATATATGATTCGTGCCTTTGGCCAAACCCAACATATTTAATCAAAAAACTCATTTTATTTGTTCGATGTGGTTGGATCATAAAAATATTCTCTATGATAAATTACTGAAACTAGTAGAAACAGTTACTATTAATCACTATGAGCATTAACTAATGCATGTGAATAATGAAATTAAATAAGAATCTTCTACAATATCTACTGAGTGATTTTAAAAAATATAATTAATAATATTATCATTTCATAATTTTTTTATCTATTTCTATTTCAGTAATTTTTTAAAATTATATTCATAATTATTATTTTTCAGACAAAATCCATATACAAAAATATATAAATACTATCTTGCATTCACATTCTCAAGTATAAAAATTTTCTTCTCAATTCTTATTCTGGTGATGCATTAATATCATTTAATAAGAATCTTTCAAAATACTTTCTTCTAACGCAGTTAAAGAAATATTATTAAAAATATATACTTAAGTATTTGAATATTTAGTAACATGTTTAGATATATTTTTGAATATTTGACATTCAATGTTTTGTATTCTTTTTAAAATATTTACAAAATAAAATGATAGTTAATTAATGAGAAATAAAATATTGATTTATATTAAAAGAACAGGCGACAACATAAATAAAATATATTTATCGATATTTAAAAGTTTATTAGGAATATATAATTTTTAATTAATGCTTGTGTGTTTGATATACATTTTTTCGTTTTAATTCGAAACAGATAATATTTACTATGTCAATCGGAAAGTCACATGGATTTTGATCAAGAAAATCTAAGAAAAAGTCTAATAGTTTTTAACATTTGTATTTAACAAAAATTCTCTATTCTTTTTAATTACTTTTCATCATCAGTCTGGTATTTCTCTGATAGAAATCCGTAATCTTATTAGAGAAGTCACCTCGATGACATTCAAGGAATCGAAAATCTTAGTGTCAAAACTATCTAATAAAATCAACACAATCGAAACCTTGAAAATTGTATTTTTCAATTTTTCAATCTTTCTACAATTAAAATTTGAACATTTTAAACAAAAAATACTTAAAAATGTATGATCTATAAAAAAATTTAAAATAATTAAAAAATATCAAAATCATAAAAAATTTTAATCAACAAGATAAAAAATATTAATTTTTTTAGTCAATACATATTATTTACAATTTTTAATCTATTTAAAGAAAACAGATATTATCTAAAAGATTAATCAATTTAATATATTTATAAATTTTAAATTATAAAAATGGAAGTATTATTACCAAAATTATTAAATATTCTATCCAAAAAATATTTAACATCTTTTATTATGAAAACTAAAAAATCAGATATTATTTTCAAATTGAAAATTACATTAATATTGGATTCATATTATAATTATGAGCTAGGTTTAATACATTCTTCTTAGTTAAGTTCTATTTTTAATATTAAAGAAAATAATAAGTTATCATAAAAACTATAGATTCAAACAATAAACCAAAAAAGGTATGTATTGAACTAAATGAAATATCTAAATCAGTCGACAATAAATTTAAATATGATATAACTCTAGAATCTTAAAAAATTGAATTTTATATGAATATTAATACAAATTCGATTTTTAAATATCTTTCAATGATAATAGGAACAATTTGTGAAGCTGAATTTTCAAAAGAATTAAATTTTTCTGAATAAATTGACAATAATCTTTTATTATCACCAATTTTTAAAAAAATTATAGAAATATTATTTTGTTAATTAAACATTTTATATCCTTTTAAAGGAAATTTTGTATTATTTAAATCAGAGTCATTTATAAATTTTTCACAATTACTGACTCGATTTGAAATAATTTTTACAGGACATCAATGTGAGAGAACAGAATAAATCAACATTTATTAACATTATTTTTAATATTTAATATTAATATATAAAAGTTGATCTGCAATTAATTATTTATGTGAATTTAAATTTATTTTAGTCTTGATATTTGAAAAGTTATTCCAAGGGAGTGCTTTTCTATGATAAAGCAAGATTTAAAAGTATGAGGACAGTAACTTGTGACAAGTACTTTTGAGGAAATATTGTAAACTGATAATGAATTAAGCGATAGTTGTGCTATTTGTTATATATATATGACAATGGTTAGAAAAAGCTAAGAGAAAATAGCCATTTATATAATAAATAATTTATGTTTATTTTTCATAATTTCTTAATGAAGTAATACATGTTATGGTTTTGAATAGCACTGTAATGCTATACATTAAAATTTTTTATTTATTTTATCATCAATTTATTTGTCATTTTTAGGATTAAAAAGTAACTAGATCAAAATTTGATTTTAAATAAGATTTTTATTTTTCAAGGAGTCCAATATAAAACTTATATTGCACAAAAAAAGTACTAATTTTACTTAGTAGTAATAACAGTCTTTTAAAAATTTTAATATTTGTTTAAATTAAATTTGGAAAATGATTCTGAATTTGATTTCTAATCATACTCATCCCCATTTTATAGTCTATTCCGTCCTAGCAAGCCATATTTCAACGAAAATTTATTTAATATCAGTCATTATTTACTATAAATTTTGGAAGATGTGGCATTATTAAATCTACATATTATATTAGGTTGTAAAATAATTTATTGTGATTTTATTTCATTGTTTAGGATAACGGTATCATATGTACTTAATACGAAATGTAATTATTTGAAAGACCATTTTCTGTTGTACAAAATTTAGTTTTATTTAAATTTGACAGCTTCGACATCAAAAAATGGATAAAAAATACCATTGCTCTGTTTTTTAGCTTAGTAGTGTGTTTTCAGACTAAAATGTTTTTTGTGATTTTAATAACCTACTAATAATTGCTCAAACTTTAAAAATAAGTATTAGTTAAAATAATAGTTATAGCGAAAATTTGAATATAAAATTTTAGGAAATAAAAGAAATACCCATAAATTGAAATTTAAGTTAGATGCAGTTCAATATGCTCAACCAACACCAAAATCATCATTTCACAGTACATATAAACCTTATCAAACGGTGAAAAAAATCCAATCGAATGGTGGGAAACGTCCTGCTTACATTATATTTCTACGTAAAGTAGTTCAAATAGGTTGTTTTCCTTCATATATATTTTTTGTAATATATAGTCATATATAGTCTTTGTAAATGAAAAATCATGCATGACTGCAACTAAACTATTTTATGGCACCAGAAAGTATGGATGAAACGTAAATATATATATTTATAAAAATCATTCCTAGTGATTGACTCTGTACCTAGTCATCCTATAGATGAACTAAAATCAAATTTCAAGGCTTCTGGAATTTTTATTGCAATGATACCCGGTGGACTAACAAAAAAGTTGTAAGTGTTAAATATGAGTGTCAATCTTCGTCGTAAATGAAAAAATCGGATGACAAATAGTTATAATTTATTTACAAAAATGATAACTTAATTTTCTATTAAGAAATATACCAATGGATATCACAATTCTGAAAAAATGTCTCACGGTGTGGAATAAAAAATGGGTTAAATAAAACTTCAATTAACTTTTATGATGCAACTGAAAGTTTTATTAATTTTTATTATGAATTTAATGACTCTGCTGAGGAATTCGATGAAAACACCGATGATGAAATAAAGAAATTACAGAAAAATTAGTTGATATCTTCTTGTGTAAAGAAAACTTTTGGTAGTGAAGATGAGAATTATTTTGATGAATAAAAAGATGAAAAGAAAACAAAATTCTCTTTAATCTATTATATTGTGTAATAATCTTTTTTATCAGAAGATTAAATTTTTTATTTTACTAAGCTTATAACGATAAGACAGGGTACATATACCTATTGCTCTTTTATTTTAGGAGAGATCTGAAAGTTGCAGAAACGGTTTAGGAAAATTTTAATTTGTATGAAAAACATGTTTTGGCCTAGACTCCCAAAAAATAATGGCCTGAAAATTCGAAAATGACACATTTTACTATAAAGACACTTCAAATTTCTGTCATCCGCCTTCAAGAGAGTTATTATTTAAAAGTAAAAAACCATTTTTATATATTTAAGCTGCTTTTATTATTTAGTTCATATATTATATTTTTAATATAACTTTTTAATTGAGAATTTTCTGTGTAATGGGAAAGTTAAACATTTGGCATTATTATAGAGCTAATTTCCTTTGCTTACGAAAGTCAATTAAAATTATATTTATTTTTAAAGCTATCCCTAAAAAACAGCTATATCAACATATTCAAATCAATTGCAATGAAACTTCATACATGTGGCAATTATAGTAAACCTTTTTAAAATAAAATAAAAATAAAGAATAAAAATTATAATAATTAATAATATATACTTTTTGAAATATTAGAAAATAATTGAAAAAAATTTATGTATGCTAGACTCTTCGGTTTTCAGTTGTGTTTTTAGCATAATGAAGCACAGGGTCTTCCAAAAGAAGCTTTACTACTTTTAACATATTAAATACTAAGTCTTAAATATAAAATAATATTTTTTGTTTAAATAAATTAATATTGAACACTAATCTACCTAAATATTTGAAAATTAAATATGGATCATTATACTATGCAACAACGAGCAGAATTTTTCAAAATATTTTATCAAA
>JBBMKC010016153.1:0-18903 GCA_037834085.1 Bipalium vagum | reverse complement strand
TAAAGGAGTAATTTATTTTGAAATTCTACCAAGAAACAAAACTATTAATTCCAATGTTTATTGTGAACAATTATCAACCAAACACCCAGAATTGGTCAATCGAAAAGGCATTGTCTTCCATCATGATAATGCAAGACCACACACATCTTCAGTCACCAGGGAAAAATTTTTGGAGCTTTTTCATCATACTCGAAAATTGATTTTCGAAATATGATTAATTCTTCTTCGGATATGTGGCATCGGATCTTTTGGTGACAACCAATAATGACTTCGATCATTATTGATGAAGTAAATTTATTTTTTCATCACAGGTTGTTAAGAAGTCAACAAATGGTTTTAAACCGTGTCGTGAAAGATGAGAAAAGCATAATCTTAGTCTGTGAAACTTGTTCTCCTTTGTTAATGAATGTGCGATCTATATGGCCAATTTCCATGATTTTCCAATTGTGCGACATGTTTAGTCACTTTCATTAAACACTTTGGCTAACTCTTGGCATCAAATTTTGGAATTTTCGTCAATAATGTTTTTAAAATCTTTTTTATTGATATATGATGGTCTCCCAGAGCATGGTGCATCTTCAAATGACTCATAACCCTTCAAAAATTGTTCAAACTATTTTTGAGATGTATTTTTGAGACATATCCTACATTGAGACATGTCTCTGAAGGGTTAAACTCGCGTTAAAATTCATGGTCTAATTACATTTTTATAAATAAATATCCTGAATATGAACGGAAGGTATTAACTTTTACAGAAATTGATCAATTCAAAGAAAATTAATAAAGAGGAAATATGAAATCTAATTACAAAATTATTTTCTTTATATAATAAATAAATATATATATATAATATATAAATTTATAATATATAAAATATATAAATATATAAATTTATATAATTATATATAAATAAAAAGACAGTTATTTAAACATAGTTAATCAGCATCCCAATATCGAAATATCTCACAAGTTTTCTTGGTCACCTGGTATATTATATTGATAAATAGAACCGCAAAACCATAAAATGTGGATTTGTTATTTTATAGTAAATAAGAAAGAAAAGTTAATAATATAATATAATTAATAGATTATAATATAACATTAATAGAAGTCATTCATGTTTAATATTTACAGCCAACCCTCTGGAAATAATAGCCTGGTTGATTGTACAAGAATTGGTGCTGAAGAGAGAAGTAAGTACTTCTTTGGTAGACCATAATTCGGCTTGCGGCACGGCCCACAATTCACCCAGGTTGTTGCATATAATTTTTTAGCATCGTTTATTTAAAGAATGAAAAAATCCGATATCATTAACTTTTGAATCTGGATATTGAGCCAGTTTTTGTTGGAATTATACTGTCCCAAATTTATTTAAATTTTGAACATTATTTATTACCTATTTTTATTTACACTTAATGCATTACATAAATTTCGGACCTTAGCATATTTTGGTTCAACTTCTCCAATTTTAACCAGTAATTTATCATAATTGAATAATAAAAGCATTTTATTTTTTCCAGATAGAGTTGATATTTAAAAAATCAAATAAAAATAGCTATTTAAAACAACATCAAACTCATTTGATGAAAATTGATAAAATTAAATAATCAACTGTTTTATGGTTTGGAGGTAGTATATAAAAATCAGTGGTAAAGATCACTGATAAATCAACTCAAATTCACTTTGAAATGAAGTCTATTTAGTTTGTGAGTTGAAAATTAAAAATTGTTTTAATTATTAAAAAATAAAAACTGAAATGCAGTTTTCCCATAAACAACCGAGATTAAAGTGTACTGATTCTGAAATCTCCTCAGTGAGGAATTAATTTTCTGAGTACGAAATTGACATAAATTGACAATAATTTCTCTGAATTAATCAATAAAATAATAATCAATATTTTCTCTTTTCCATCACAATATATGAATTTTTGAACAGCGATATTTTTAAGAAAAGATTTTTGAAATTAATTAATATCGATGTTAATTTAAAATACAGAAAATCAAAATAATTATTTTATTTTAATTTTTGATTGGGAAACAGAAAAAATATTCAATATTCAATCAATAATCGATAATATTTAATAATTTTCTTTAATACTCAAAATATATTTGTAAATTTAAATTCATGATTTATACATTTCATTTATTTTTTGTGAAAATTTTATTTTAAGATAATCTCAATCGTTTTTTATCACTTTGTAAAATATTTTCTAATGAAATATTAAATAATAGTCATTAAATCTATATACAATTTATTATAGATTTAATAGGCAATAAATTTGTTAAAATAAATAAAATATTTAAAAAATCCGTCAAAATCAGACAGTCCAATAAGATGTTTTCTGTCACTTTTACATTTGGAAAGAGTTTATTAAAACAAGCAATGCCAAGTCAGGTCTGCCCAATCGATTTCAAATAAAAATGTTAAAAATATGAAATTTTTATTTTTATTATGAAGGAGTATTTAAATTTTTGTTTGTATTTAACTGCAAAAAATATGTGATTCTCATGAGCGGAACTTCAGATCACTTCTATATCACTTCAACTAAGTTTCTTATCCCAGTTCTTCGGGAGAGAAAAATAGAAATGATTTCAGTTGAAACTTTTTAAAATGTATGATAATTTTAAATGTTCAAACATTCTCAGCACTAGTTTACTTGTTTTAAAATGAAAAAATTAATAGTAATAATAACTATTGTTTTTATTAACATATAACGGTTTTTAATCCTTAATTGTAATATTTTTAAGATTTTATTAATGTTATCACAAACATAAAATATTCAAACAAATCTAGTCAAACCATAGCAACCTTATAATATTGTAATTTTACAAAATAATAATAATAATACAATTTTTGTTTGACAATCTTGTTTAAATTTTGATGTTTCACATGGTTAGAATATTTCTTGATTTTGTGATGATTATTAACAAAGATATTTTTATCGCAAGTGACGTTGCTATTGCTATATATATAAACTTGGTGTTACAGATACATATTTACAATATGTTGTGCTTTATATTTAGCGGCTTTAACAATAATTCGGCATATTAATTACTAAAGTATCAAATTTATTGATTAATATTTAATATAATGTTTTATAAAATTTTCTTTCCTAATTGAAATATTATTGTGAAAAAATCAATGATAATAATAAATAATTATTTAACGAACCATTATTACCTAACTTTATTGATATTACAATTTTTTAATTGACTTTATTAACCAAAAAACAAATCTATTGACTTTGGGGGCCCTGATAACAAACTAAAATACAATTTAAATATATTTGTAATTATTAAATGATTAAATTTAATTATTTATGAACAAAATTATTAGTATCAGGTCTACAAGTTAAAATGTGCCTATTTTTAATATTATCGCAAATAAAAAGATTGATAAAATAAAAAAAAATATTTATACAAGATATAACTAAAAATTACTCTATTAAATAATGTCCATCATTCTCGTTCCATTTTAATTACTTTTAAGGTAGCTATCGAATTTCCGACCTGTAAAAAGATGACGATTTTGAATTTATATAATTGGAAGTTGAGTTTTGAAAATCATCAAGGGTTCTAAACTGTAAATCAGCCAGGTGATGATGAAGAGACCTGAATAAATAAAATCTGATGGGTCCATGTCAGGTGAGTAACCCGATGAGGAAGGACTGGTGGTTGGTGGTCTTTGACTTATGTTGTTAGCATGATCATACATAAGACAGACCTTTTCAAAAGACCATTAAATGATATATTTTTTCAAGATCTTCTTTCAATTTTTCAATTTGCTTATGTATCTTTCTAATGCACTGTTTCACACAGTTTACTCATAGTAGATCACTCTGGGGTAGACTCACAAAATATAAAGAAAAAATTTGACTTTTTGGATATTGTCATTCACAATAGCCGAAAACAGTTTATCTGGAGGTACAAAAGATGTTTTTCGTTTGGGATTATCCTAACATATCCTTTTTTCTTCTCCAGTAAAGATTTTATGCAAAAAGTCATTCTTCTTATATCTTGTTAAGAGAGGTACCACATTACCTTGTCCTCCGGAGTAAGACTATGAGAAACTAACATACAAGCCTTTTCTTCTTCTTAGCCATTTGAGTTGGCTGGATAATGCCTATTGTGTAATTCCATGTTGCATAGTGAGTTCTGCTGTAGCCCTACATGGATCTTCATCCAGCAATTTCTCAAGATCTTACTTTGCAAAGTTTTTCGATTGATCAGAGCGTTAGGCATCAGAAAGATTAAATTTTCGGTTCTGAATGTTTTATAATTTAATATGTCTTATTTAAGCAGAAATAAGTAACCTGTCATAGTGCAAAAATCACAATGAAATGTCTTAATAAAAATAAAATTCCTCTTTTACCTTGAGCTGTATCATTGCCTGGCATAAATCTTATCGAGAATATGTGATCCATTCTAAAGAAAAAGATCTGTAATCTCAATCCTACAAAAACAAAGAATTAATAACTTCTGTCCTCAAAGTTTGGGGGACAGATCTTGAAATTAGTGATTTTTGAAAAAGGTGATCGATAGTATGCCCCGTCGAATGTAAGCTTTAATGAGTGTTAAATATCAACATACTTCTTATTAACATTATCGAAAACATTATTTCACATTTATCTGCTTGTTGTTTTTAAATAATGTTGATTGTATTTGTAAGTGTAATAAGATGATTCAAAAATTATAATGTCCCGATTAATTTCCCTTCTACTGTATATCTCTAGCCTCACATTCTGTTTTCTTCAATTGGAAGATGAATAATAAACAATGTCTTATGCCTTTTTTTGATATCATTTGAATTTTTGGTATTTTTTGAAATATTAAAAAAAAGTATATATATATATATATTAATTAGTAATTATCTTTTATTTAAAATTTACTCATTTAAGGAAAAAATTTTGGTTAGGTTTTAACTTTAGATTCATTTACTAAATAGGCTCTTTTTTAACTTGTAGACCTAATATTAAAATATTTATATTACTTATATTACTTTATATTATAAAAGAATATTATATTTATTAATAATATAATTTATTTTTTAAATTTATTTAATTTTAGAATACATATTAAAATTAAAATAAGTAGTACTTTTAATAAAATTTTAAAATTATTATTATTAATTTATAATTATTTAAATTATTATTTAAATTATTTTAAAATTAAAAATTCCCATGGTCTGATTAACCTTCTTATAATAATAAAATAATAATAAAATAATAATAAAATAGAAAGTTATAAAAATAGACATTGACAGTATAGTTATTTTTTATTATTTTAATGAATACCAAAATATTTCTCAGATTTTGTCTCGCAGAAAATGAAAAATTATATGAACAAATGTAATAATAACAAAATGTATTATTAAAAAAGGATTTTTTTGTTTTATTCTTTTAACTTGATAAATATTGACTTGAAATTCAATATCATTACTGTAATCTTACAAATAATTTATTATCATATAAGATTTCAATAACATTCCCTAGATCATTATAGAATAACTCAAACTTTTTACATAAATAATTTCAGGAAATTATCAAAGTCTTTCTTTAAGAGATATTAACTTCTAATGAATTTTCATAATAAAAATAGTTATGTATATTAGGAGAGTAAATTAATTTTAGACTTCAATCAACCTTTACTATTTATTTTATGACAAATAGATATATTAAAATCATTCAAAGTATTTTCGATCGATAAAAATTATTTTCTCCCATATATCTGGAAAAATTGATAATTTGCGGTGATGATATATCAATACATTTTCTTTAGAAAGTCAAATTTGACACCCAATTTTGAACATCTGCGTACGAATCGAATTGCATATCCTTCAGATAATGTATAGGTCATTGACCTGAATAAACATCTGTTGGAACTATGTTTGAAGAGTACACTGGATGCGGAAGGATTTCCTATTCTGGGCCTAACCGTGCTTGTTTGACAAATAAAGGATGACGTGGTCTTAAAGTGTCATGCAAGAGAATGACTGCACCGATTCCTGGCTATTGCAAGTATTTTTTTTAATCAATTCATCCTTTAATCTTTTTAGTTGATGTTGATATGGCTGCCGCATATTTTTTTCCATTGATTTTAAAAGTTCATTGTACACGATCAATAAGAAATATCAATTTTTTATCTGAATTGTCTTTTTTACATAGGACTAAATTGAATTGTGACAAACAACATCTACCGCATTGCATCTTCTACAAATTTCAGAAAAAGAAAAGAGTGGTTAAGGAAACCAGAAATTTGGAGAGGATGCAGTAAAAGAGAACAAATCGGTTCTGGTTTCAAAAATTCCAAAATAACAATTTCAGCGTGAAAGATAAGCCACATTTAGGTAGGGCTTCTGCTGTTCATGACGCCATCTTGTAGTCTTAATTAAAAGCCATTCCATTTGTGAATACCAGAGAATTATTGAAGGGACTTCAGGTTTCACAAAAACCAATTATAAGCGATATATATAAAGTATGATTTGTTCAAAAGTGGTTTAAATGTCTACCTAATGAACTCATAGAAAGAAATTGGATCTAGTTTCTGTAATGTTCTTTCCGATTTCTGCGAAATAAAAACAAGGCACTTTTCGATTGATTGATAATTATCAATTGATAATTATTACTAGAGATGAAAAATACAGTAATTCACGCGTAGGGTCATTTCTGGTCTTATCAGGCAAATCAGTTCCTATCAGATCAAAACAGAATATCCATGAAAAAAAAATCATGAAAAAGATCACCAAGAGAAATGGTTAAATGATTAAATACACGAACTGAGCACCCTCCATATTCGCTAGACATTGCTCTATCGGACTACTACTTATTTCGTTTTTGCAAAATTATTTGGACCAGAGATTATTCGTTGATTCGAGTGATGTTTAATCTGCTCTTGTAACTTTCTTTGAGGCCAAATCTGAAAAATTATTTGCTCGAAGTATTCATGGTTTGCCAGAAAGATGGAGACAAGTGGTTGAAAAGAATGAAAACTATATTTTGGAATAAATAAACTGTTTTTACATTTTGCCTTAAAATCAGCAAGAACGATAGTGCACTTAGGAAATTACTCATAACTTTACAATGACTGCAGAAAAATAACCAAAATTTTTGTTACATAACAACCCAGCAATATCCTACACAGTCAACCACTTAATGATAAATATTTTCATGGTTAACTTATTTTTTTGCCAGTCACATTATTAATGTTTACAAATGTCTCATCACCGGAAATAATGTTTTAAAACAAAGAATCGTCTATAGAAAGCATTTCTTGAGCGACATGAACACGCTGCTGTTTTTTTGAAAAAATATAAGTGCTGCATCACAGGACGAAATGAAATGCATCTCATTTCCAATTGGTCTTTCAAAATCGATTGACTAAATTAAATTGATATTCAACTTTGTTCAGATATCTTAACTGTCAGCCAATCAATATTTTTGGTTTTTAAATTTATTCGTTGTCAGTTGATAAGGAACAGCTTTGCGGAATTTCGATTATCTTGCACGAATTCTCTGTCTCCTCTAAAGATCTTGTAACAGTAATAAATTTAAGCTTGGAACATACAATAAATCACGGAAACATTTCCGAACCATTTTAAATGTTCTAAAACACGATATAATGCTCCCCTGACAAAATTTAATCAAATTCTGTTCATCTTCAAACATTTATTATGTGATTACTTAAACAAAGATATCTCTTTAAATGATAAGTCTAATAACGTAGAACTATGGATTTACATTAACGAAAGCTCTATCTAAAAAACAATTTTCTGAAATTATATTGTCAAGGATGTGTAAATGAGATTTTCTTGGAACTACCAGAAAACAGTAGTATATATATATTTTTTAATCGAACTCATTTATTGAATTTTAAAATATTTGCTAAAAATTGGCAGTACACTGAATTGAAATATTTTATGAAAATTCATACAATTGTCTCATTGTTTCAGCCAATCTTTATAAAGTGTATATAATTTGAATCAAAACTCCATTGCTTTTAAATTTGTTTTTATAAGGAGGTTAATCAGACCATGGGAAATTTTAATTTTAAAATCTTATTTATATTTAAAATGTATTGGTTTATTAATATCAGAGTTTTTAAAAAATCATAACAATAAAATAATTTAATTAGACATAATTTTTAAAAATATTATTACACTAAATTTCCGTAAATAACCCGCACCCATAGATTTTTAAGAATTTTTAAACAGTCTTTTTTTTTATATAATCAGCACTTAAGGTATTCAGTAAATTATCAAGAAAAAAACTAATTTACAATATTGATTCTAATTTTATCAATATTTTTTAAATTTTAGAGCTATTAAGCAATATGAAAGTCCAAATTCATATACAGCTAATAAAAAACTGGAAATTAATAAATATGCTAAATATTAAATAATATGTATTTTAAAATTGTTTATTGTTTTAATTGTCTTATAAAATTTAATGTTTTGAAAATTATTTTAAAAATGTCCTGTCTTGATTATAAACCAATAGATGTTAACAGTCTTATTTTGTCTAAAGGACAAACGAAACTCAAACGAAGGAAAATAGAAACAAAAGTTTTATGAAACTTTATTTATCACAATGGGCTCTGTACATAAAATAATTGATAATATAATTGCTCATTCTTTTTAATTTGAAGTTTGATTATGTCAATTAATTATTAAGACAATTATTTTAATTTTATTTTCTACATTTTACAAGACTTTTTTATGCTCTAACTGACTATTTTGAACTGGGGAAAATATTTCTTTCGTTTTTTTGTAGTGCTCAGAATGGCGACAATGGAGAATTTCAATGGAATTTAATAAAAGAAAGGAAAATTATTTGATTGTAAAAATTATCATTGATATTTATTATATATGAATTTAAAAACTATTTTCAAGAATTGTTTTAAAAGATCTTTTCCATTTTTTAAATAAAAACAAAAGTTAGCATTAAAACTCTAAGACAATTAACATGTAATTCATTTTCATTGTTTATTTATTTTAAATTCAATTTTTGTTTTAAACAGAAGATTTATTATGGCCATTGAAATAAATAATTCCTAAGTCCTCATCTAAAATAAAAATATTGTTTTAATGCAACCTTTTTTTATTAATATCACTTTCAAATTAGATTTATATTCTCGGATGAAATAACTTCACCAATAAGTGACATAAAAATTGATACATTTTTATTTTAATTATTTATTTCATTTTATTTTTTAATGTACATTATTATTAATATATTTTTTCAGAGCTAAACCTCGTATAATTCGTAAAGTGCTTTCAATATTTAATTTCAGAACAAAATACTATACCTAAATCAATATTATTTATTTATATTTTAAAAAGATTTCATTTGTCAAAATAGTTTTCGAACACAACAAAATTTCTCTAAAGGTAAAACAAGCTCAAAATGTTTTGCTACGAAAAATTCCTGGAGACCTTCACTGAAAAATTCTTTAAGATCATCAAATCTTCTTTTGACGTACAGTGATAATTTTTCATTAATAATAATGTTTTAAGAATGTTTATAACATTGGAATCTGAACTGTCTTTTGAGGGTTGTATGGTGAATATGAAAGCACTTGGAAAATTGTCAATGTCAAAAGGCTGTCAAAGTGGATCTATGAATTATTATGATGCAAAATGCACATCATAATTTCTATTTCCCTTCATGATTTCAATATTCAAGATGTGGGATCAAAGGTTTTTTATTAAAGACACACCAGTCCTGGCAAGGTCAACAACAATTACGCCATACACACCCCGGAAAATCATATTTGGAATGAGATTCTCCACTTGGATAATTGTTAAGCAAATATTAATATATTGATTGTGTTAAGTGAAGTTATACTGAATAATAAAATTATTTTGGAATAGTGTTTTTTCTTTGTCTATTATTATTAATAATGTAATTATGTTATAAGAGAATAAACATGATTAACCACTTGGTAATTAGTTTTCTTTTTTATTTTACAATAAAGAATAAATTTTATATTAATTAATAAATATTATATTAACAAACAAATATTATATAAATAAATAATAATTATATTAATAAATAAATTTTATATTATTAAATAAATATATTAATAAATTTTACAATAATAGATAAATTTTATATTAATAATAAATTAAATCTTGGCTTTAAATATTGGTCTCAATAGTTTTTGGGTCACATATTAAACAAACTCACCAGACCTCGCTTCATGTTTTGTAGATATTAGGTTGAGGGAAAAGTATTGCCGCTTTTTCATATACTAACTTTAAAGCAAAAATATTGTTATATTTATTGATAAATAATAATAAGACAGGTAAGCCTCTATTAAATTAAAAATTTTATTATATTTTAATTAATATTATATTATAATTGAAAATAAAACATAAATGTAGTATTTTCTTTTATTTTAACTTGAAATGAAGAGGAAACCTTAAACCTTTTACTCAAGTACTTTAAAAAGAACCATATTATACTGTCTCACTTACTCGCAATTGTTTAAAAGTCAGTAAAAATGTTTTATTAATTATTTCTTTTGTTATTTAGCAATGTTATTTGTATTATTATTATTATTATTATTATTATTATTATTATTATTATTGTTATTGTTATTATTAAAAAATTCTCCTTTAGCTAACTTATTGGAATTCGATATTGTAATTGGAAATCTCTACATCTTTCAAAATGACATTTAATTATGAAGACATCCTATATGACTCCCAACAGAGTATTATATTCGATAAAAAGTGTCTTTCAAAATAATGATATATTAATAACATATTTTTTAATTCTTTTCTTGATGAAATATAATAAAAAATATTATTATATTTTGAATTTCTTAATTTTTAAGCATATAAAATGTCCAGTTTATATGGTTAATATTAATGTGAAGTTGAATAAAACCAAAGTATTATATTATTTTGAATAATTCAAAGTCCAGACTCATTTTTCTGAAGATTAATATTTAACAAAATATTCTAATTTTAATCATATATATATAATATGAATTTTAATCCAATTTTATTTCATTTCTTACATTATAATAATAATAATAATAATAATAATAATAATAATAATAATAATTATTATTATTATTATTATTATTACGTTTCTATTTATACTTCAAACTATTTATTTTGATACTTCTTATTTTTAATAAATATATAATTTCGATTACTTTCTTTTTATATATTATATTTGTATTTTTAATATTTATTTTAATTTTTAATTTAAAATTTCAATTTAAAAATTAAAATAAATATAAATGTGAATACACACACATATATATATATAACGTTTTTTTAGTTAGAAATGTACTTTTTCAAGACTAAGTTTATGTGGGCTCTATTTACCATATCTATTTATTTTGCCAACATGCCTGCATTTGAACCTATCAGCAATTTCTGGAGTAGTTTGTCGAATCCCTATTTCAATGACTTCTTTTAAGTCATCATCATCTACAGTTTGTGAACCTCACCCATGCCGAACGTCTTTCAGATTTACATTCCCATGTTTAAATCGTTGAAACTATCTTCTTCATTTTTATTAATAATAAAAATATCACCAAACACATCGCCTATTGTTCGGAATGATTATGTGACAGTCTTTACTTAGTTGAAATCATGCCACATAAAATTGTGAATTTTCTATTCTTTTCATCCATTTCTTAGTTTATTGTACAACTAAAAATAAAAAAAATAAAAGATAGTATTAATAAAATATTATGAGACAAATATACATAACAACATTTAAAATGCAAAGGTATTTTTGACGGGTTATGCGATAATACATGTTACTCAAGAAAACGCGAATTTCCAACATAAAAACCTAATATATATATTCATATTCATATTATATTAAAATATATTAGAATAATATTTGGACAATGATGAACGAGTGTGCCTTTTAAAATTTTGATTATCATTAATGAGTATTGAAATATAAAGTAGTTTAGGGTGGATAATGATTTTTTCTAATAAGATCAGTACTCTAGAAAAATTGATATGTCCAATATAACTCAACCTTTTCTTTAGAGATTTTTGGAAAATAATAAATAATATTGACAAATTAATTACGACTTATAAACCATGCTTTCTTCGGGCTATAAAATTTATTTTTTATTTCTTTTATTCTTCATCACATATTATCATATTACAATATTTATATTTACCGTAATTTTGTTTTGTACAATATTGATTTAGAAATATATTTATTTAAAAAATTTAATTTAATTTCAATTAATTGATTATTTTTCACAATTGACACATGGTTAATGAAAAATGAAATAAAAATAATCCACTTTCACATCACAAATGCCATATAACACGTATTCATATCCCTGGGTTGAGAATAAATAATAAATAGCTTAAATAATTGTTTACCGTCTCCACACTGAGTAGAATAAAAAAAGAATACATAAAAAGTCAGGCTTCTTAATTAGCCTGTTTAAACAAAATGAACTTTAAAAAATAATAATATAACATTCACCATAAATTGCTCTTACTTTCATAAAATTCTTTGATAATCTCAAAATATTCTTTCTACTCCTTTTTATCCTGAATTTTTTATAACTTAAATCTATCTTATTTTTGTACTTATTTTCTTTTGGAAATTGTATTCTTTAATGGAATTATTTTATACTTATGATTATTATATTATATCAATTTTTACCAATTTTTCTGTAAAAATATTTTAAAAAATAAAAAATGACCTTGTTTAAATGTATGAAATAGTGGGAAATTCACTGTGTAAGATATTTATGCTCTATAATGAAAAAGAATGGAGGATTAATTTTCTCCTACTATTCCTCCGACAATATTAGGCTGGTCCAACAGCCTCATTCACCTCAAAAACACAACTTCAATACGACATTCAAATACTAAATGTACCATTCTTTGAAATTGTAGAGAAATGAACGTTTCTTGTTTCAAGTGCACAAAATTTGTTTTCTCAATTCCTCAGGGTGATACAAATCTCACCACAAAGATTTCTTCCCTGCTGAAAAGTGAATTCTGACAAAGTGATATTGAAAATCTACCGAAAGAACATTTTAGACAATGAAAGAAGAAATATAGAAGAATTGACACACCTTTAGAGATTTGTTTGAAATGCGAAATATATTTTAAAGATTTCTTTCATTTATGGAATGGTATGATATTATAAAATCTGTAAATATTGTGGTCATTAAATGATGTAGTCTGTAAGAAACCGAAATTTTATTAATTTCATTAAGAATTAATTTTAATTTTCAAGGAACTTTTAAAAAACGTTTTTATTTCTTTTATATTATTTTTTTTTATAATAATAATAATATATTATTTTTTTTTATAATAATAATAATAATATATTATTTTTTATAATAAAATAATTGTAAAGATAAATTATATATTGATAATTTAATTTATCAATATTTTTCCCTTTCAATATTTGCTCAAGGTTTTGTGAATTTTTAGATCATATTTAATTAAAAAAATTCTTTATAATTTTTATGTATGATAAAATCATTAAAGTTTTCTGAATTGTCACAGATTTTAATTAATTTCCAACCTTCTCAATTTCTCGGAATCCAGTTTCTGTGCCTAATGAAATAATTTATTATTCTCATTTTATTTTTAAAAAATCGCCAATTTTTGAGGGTTAAAAATTAACTCTTGATAACATATTTCTTATTTAATAACTGGTAAAAGTTTATTGAAAAATCATTTACATTTTGTTTAAATAGCTCAATCTTTACAATTTTTTTTATTAAAACGTGTTTGAAAAATATTTTCTTTTTTTTTCAATAGTTTTCGAATTTCGGTATTTTGTGATATTTTAAGTAAATTTATTTTTTAAACATTTATTTATTCATAATATTAAAGAAATTTTTCATAACAATTTTTAAATGGTGTTTCATTTATGTTAAATTTTTTTTAATGAATAAACGATTCAAATTTACCATGAAAGAAAAAAGGGAAATTTTCCTTTATCTCCTGAATCAGAAAAATTATCATTTTAAAGAACCAGTTATACATTTTTCAAAAATCTTTAAGAAAACAATCAATTATCATCAATTAAAATATCCAATGATCAATATCTCATAAATATATTTATTGAAATTGAAGAAAAAATAAAAAATGGATATATGTGGTGTTACACCAAGAGCTACCAAATGTTGATGAGAACATATTTAAATTAAAAGATACACTAAAATCTTTATTTTATTATAAAAATAAACTCATTACAATTACATATTTATATTCAATACTGATTTAAACATCACTATTCGATTATTTTAAATAAAAATTCCATATATTGACTTTTCTTGTGCATCGACTGTTACACTGCATTGTATTTAGTATATTGTAATATTACAGTTATTGTGTAATCATTTTCCCCATTTATAAAAAACCCTCGTTATATTTTGGTTTTCCTGACTTATTTCTTTTAACGATGATTGGCTGTATATTAAAAATAAATTCTAATTTTATTTCTTAAATATAAAAATAAATAAATAAATATAAAATAATTAATAAATAAATTAAATAAAAATGTAGTAAACGTCAGTTCATAAAATATGTTTAATATATACATAATATTCTAATTCTTTTTCTATTTTTTTTTAATAAAAAAATTATTACATTTACCTTAATTATTAATTAAAGGAATATTGTCGAATAATAATTTAATTATATTATAAATAAAACATTCTTAATAAATTGAAAAATCACTAATTAAATATTACTTAAATACTTAGGCTTATATATAAAAAATTGTTCTATACTTAGTAAGTGCAAATAATAGCTTATGCCTATGTTTTCTCATAAGATAGCTATTATTATTAATAATATTATTATATTATTTTTTATATCGAGAATTTTACATTAAGAATAAAAAAAATTTGTAAAAAGGGAAATTATTATGGATGAAAAAATATATGAAATATGTTCATTTAAAATTATCTTTCGTTTATATCTTTGCGATAAAAGTTAATTTATTTCTTTTATTATTTTAGACATTGAAAACTATAATGAATTAATTGTCTTTATCAGTTTCACTTCATAAATTATCTTAGAAAATTAATCAAATAAATTGTTCATTTAAAAAACATTATTAAAATTATTTTATAAAATTTTCAGATATAAAATCCTTTTAAATAATAGCATTATGAAATTATGAAGACTAGAAATATTAGTAAATAAAAAATAAAATAAATGTAAAAAAAACTTTAAGCTAATAAAACTATTGATCTCCTCGGAAAAAAATAATTTTTACAAAGAAATAACTGTAAGTAATTTTTAGTAAAAAATAAGAACTGGGGTAATATTAAAATTAATACATTTGAAAATTTGGATTTTCAGTGAAACTGGATTTTGTTTTAATTTGTATTTAAATTATTTATTATACCAAGAAATAATAAGTAAAATTTTATTTCAAACATATATCAGATTTTTCAGTTGATTTTTTAAAATGTATAAAATTGATAAAAAAAATAAATGAATAATTTTTTATTTAATAATAATAATAATAATAAAAATAATAATAATAATAAATTAATAATAAATTAATAATAAATTAATAAAATAAATTATTAATAATTAATTCATTCAAATTTACTGCAATCTTTTAGTGTAAATTTATTTAAAATATATAAATAAATAAATGGTTTTTAGAATTTTATTATCAAAATTATTTTTCATTATTTTTTTGATTATATTAAAGATGAATTTTAAATTTATTTAATAAAATAAGATAAACTAATTCAACTCTAATTTTATAAATAAATTAAATTTTGCATGAAATATATTAAGAAATTATAATTTTTATTCAGATAAATTGTATTGAATGATGAGATGGCTTGTTCTATTTTTTTAATAAAAAATTAAAATAATTAAAAAGTAATAAATATAATAAATGAAATAAAACTTAGAATTATTATTCATGTTTATCTGAATATTTTTTTACAAAAATCTCGTTTAAAGAAATTATATTTTTTTAAACTATTACGAAGGACATCCTATAAAATATTATTTATACTTTTCAATTTTAATTTGTTTTAACATTTTTCACAGAGAGCAAAACTATAATGTAGCTAATTTGTTGTGATCTATAAAAAAATATTAATATTATTTTCCCGCTCAATGTGGTTTGAGATCGCAAAGTTAAGGCTCTTCAAACCAAATAAAAGATGATTGGAGATCAAAAGACTGTTAAGAATGAGATTTACAAAGATAAAATGATGTGATAGATTCAAAGGGTACATTATTTTTTAAACTTTGAGTATAACTCCTTTAAAGGCATTAATGAAACCTCACGAACTATTCAGCTTACAAAAATATCAAAACCAACTACCCCAGTTGGAAATAACCGAAATTCACATTTTGAAGATCATTATGAAATTCAACACAATCTTTTCTCACAATATGAGTGGAATGACCCAAGATGTGGGAATTTTCAAGAAATAAAAATAATTAAAAAATGATGGAAAGACCATGATAAATAAAAAAACAAAACAATTCGAAACAAGCATAGAAGAATTTCTACTCTTATCGGAAATATACCCATCAATCACGTTCATTCTATAGACAAGATTTATATTTCTAAATTGTAAGCCAAGAAATCTAACAACAGGAGAAATATACTGTTCTGGTATGATGAATAGCTTGTTCATTGGACTATTAACAATGCCCCCTTAAGTATTTCTCTAATTATTAATTGTATAAGCTCAAAAAGATTTTCTTAACAATAATAGCAAAAGAAATATGCTTACTACAACACTTAATCAATTAAAAAATGATGTATTTATTTTCGAAAACAAATAAAAGATCATTCGTATAATCTGGACGGAGCAGGTGTTATATAAGTTTGTGTGAACCATATAAAACTTCTAGTAATAAGTTTTTTATTAAATTATTGTGAGATCTGTTAAGGTAGAAGTTGATGAGTATGATGAAATATAATAGAAATCGAGTTAAAAGAATAAAATAAAAAAAGGATATATCGAAATTGATAGCCAATCATTATCAGTAAATAAAGTGCAGCCCTTTTAATATCATGACGTCAGTTAGAGAGAAAACCATGAGTCATTATTTACACCGGGTTGTGATATTCACGAAAAACCCGCTTTAATGAGAAAAACCAGATGGTTTTCATTTTTACGTGATATTAATCGAATCATCCCAATAAGCGAGGTGCTATTAACGGGGGATGTCTTCAGAAAATAATAAATAAAATATAAATTGCTCAACATAATCAAGTAAATATTCATATGAGATCAGCTCCATTTTTAGAGAATATAAATCGGAAGAGAGTGTTTACTGAAGTATTTTTAATTTTATTTAGACTCCTCCTAGAGATTCTCACACATTTTCCTCCAAATGAATGACATGGTAAAGAAAAATCGACTGTTTTGAATGATCCTTAAGAAATGATAAAATTTCATCTGACTGATAAATAGATTCAAATTGTCATAACGGTAATATTATCGAATTCTACAATAAAAATTAGTGGGATTCTTTTCGCTTGGTTGAGAGGAATTTGGCAGCAAATCTAGGCAGCATGCAGACAATTATTAGAAAATTGAAGAATATGCAAATAACCAAATTCAGTGCACATGTGTGCTCAGTGGCATCATAGAATTCCGAGAAATGGAAGCAGGTGGCATCGTTTAAGAGACAACTATTAAATTTTCCTCAAGAAATGACCACTGATCAAAAATTTTATTTCTATAAAGACTTATAAATGAAAAAAAGATGAAAAGAAAACGATGCAACTCCTCGAATTGTAATATCTGTTAAAGCCATTAAAAACGGTTATCGGCAGATAGTGTTTTCGTTTTGTTCTCTTTGATTTATAGTCGTACCCATCTGGCCCCGTCTTAAAGGCACATATTGATAAGGCTATATTCTAATGTTTACCATCCGCCAAAGGACCACCGTTTGTTAACGACATTTCATATCTTTTCGATAACATCGAATGATAAGAAGAATTTTATTATTTGGGATAAATTTGAACATTATCACTGAACATGGCTTCAGCCTCTTGCATTTTTTTCCTCAAGATGTAGAATAATAATATTATAATATTAGTATAATAAAATTTATTAAAACATATTTTTTACTCGTTTAACAAAGCCAAAGGAACTTGTTCAAAAGAAATGGGAAAATAAACCCAATAATAAATTTTAATGACATTTGCAAATAAACTATAAAATTAGCGCGGAAGTCATTAAAATTTAATTATTGTGATGGTATCTTTGATGCATAATTCATAAGACTATCGTTTATCATCACAATCACCATCAACGTATTGTTCTCCTCTTTCAGCTGAAATTGTCTTAACTCTTGTTTTAATATGAACAAAAACCAATTTAGTTATATATACAGATATTCTGACATGTTCAACAAGGACTGATAAAAGTATGGCAATTCCGAAGGAGCAAACGTATGACAGGGTTTTGCTTCTGTATTTCGTAATAGTCCATTTGACAAAAGAAAATATAATTCAACTAAATTTTCCCTTCTCCACACATTCTAATCAATAAGCTTTTGTTAGCTAAACAAGTAAATTAATAATTTTTAATTAATTCTCGCATTCTTTCTCCAGACTTAAATAAAGAAAAGACAAAAGTAAAACAATTAAATAAGTGTGGATTAATATTATAATTTATTTTTGATTTTGTGCAATCTTGAGAATTAATTAAAAATTCTTTTCTTTTACATTAATATTATTTACAACACAATAATAGAATACCTATGATATATAAATAATATAATTCTCTTATATAATAATATAATTCTGTTAAATATAGTTCTCTTAATATTTTTACATAAAAATGTCTTTAAGACTTATGTTAGTTCAGGCTATATCGTAATATTTTTTAATTGCTTCTTGTTGTAGTTACACAATATATTGATAAAATTAAGTTAAAGGACATAAAA
>JBBMKC010016054.1:0-18904 GCA_037834085.1 Bipalium vagum | reverse complement strand
TGTAATTATGGTTTCATGTATTTATGTTAAAATAAAAATATTTGGAATAAGCTTTTTAACTTTATGTTTTTAAGTACATTAAACTCTGTGCACTTTTTATGCGTCACCCGTTAATATGATAATTTCAAGATGGAGAGGTCAATTAAGGTTGATTAATGTTTTTTTAAAAAGATAAGTCAAAGTTTATTTACATTCCTTATAACTTGAGTGAATAGTAACTTTTTGTAAATATATTTAAATAAAAATCAAAAATCCTCTGCTACTACTACCGCTACTAACACAGTTTTATCTGGTTTCGGAGCATGTCCTATGGCAAGGACCATTATTATTTTGAACAAATTTATTTCTTGTGGAATTAATTAAAAATTTTCATGTGGCTCCTCGTGTGCTCCATTATTTTAAACTTTAACATTTATTTAAAGAAAAATATATTAGGCTGTCCAATAAATTCATGTCACGTAATTAAAACCAGTTTGATTTATATTTTCAGTATATATTGATCTATTCTTTATTGACTTATTCTAAAGGATATTAATTGCTTTTTTAAAGTAAACTAATTATGTTTTCATAGTAAGCATTTTTTACAGAGTTTTAAAAAAATGTACCAAGTCTATACATACCTTTATATAAATTTAATCGCGTTTCCAAAGCCTCAGAATCTGCTTGAAATGTTTTTTAGTGCATACGGCAAAGGATTCATTTCCAAAAGAATCACACGAAAATTGATTTAAAAATTGAACAATCAAAATTTCAAAATAAATGATGAACAAAAAACAGAAAGACTTCTGCCTTTAAAGAAGGAAGTTTGGTAGTACTTCTTAAGGATGATCCGAAACAAGAATTTGCCGTGAAGATGAATTTTACTCTTCAGCCTGCACTGAATCCTTCTCAACACTATAGAAAGGTGCAAAAACGTGCTTCACGGATACTACATGATTTGTGTTAATCAAAGAAAGATAATTGAATCCAGATATGTTCGTCATTACTTGCTCTATATCGCTCAGCTCTTCAACAAATTCGTTCATTTCTGAGATTGATCATTGAACTTTGTACCGAGTCGAAAGTCATAAAAATAAATTTGTCTCGAATTGCGACACGACATCCTATATTAAAATGGGGAAAATGTATTTTTAAAATTTTATTTTAAAAGCAAAATAGACTAATACTTTACAGAGAATAATGTGGAGGCTTTTAAATGCTCTATAATATTAAATAATCATTATATAAGTTATTTGAATTATTTACAATTTTAATGTATATAAACAAAAAACGTGCAAAATTTTCTGAACAAGGTAATACTTCAATATCTTTTATTATACCCTCACAGAATTTAAGTTTCAAAACTAAACTAAAACTTTTTAAAAAATCTTAAGCAAAAACGCATCACATATTTTCCAAATATTCCTTAGAATCGCCAATACCTTTTAGATTTTCTCCTTATATCGATTGGAGCCAAATAAATCAGCACTATCTTTTCATATATATTGTTGAATCGAAATGAATGATTTATTTCCTTCGATTTGACGAAATTTGTTTGATTTTTCAAAATGTTGATGTTAGAACACAAATAATTATAAACAAAACTAATATACACAAAGAAGAGGATAGTCAATTTCAAGAAGATATAAATAATACATATCACTGCCTAAACTGCCTCCAAACCATTTGATTCAATCAATTCCGGAACTGGTTCAGTACAAAAACCTGAGAGCTGTAAAATTTTTCGTTGATCGCAATGACACCGGTTTCCATTTCTTTCGACACTTTCATATAATACCAGTTCTCCATGCATTTCAGTGTAGCTGGTTCAAAATCCTCATGAAACTTATTGGTAAAAAGGTGAGGAACTCGGACCAATTTTGGCAAATCTTCCACACCCCAGATGCATATTGCTCGAACAATCTTTCCGCTCTTGCACAAATATCCTCCCCAGTTTTTATACCTTGTCAGAAATTGTAATAAAGGATAATCGTCCGGATTGCCAACGAAAGATCCAGGAATTCTCAGTTGGGGGTTGTAGTTGAGCGTATTATAAAACGATTCGTCTGGGACGTTTCTGTCTTTTAAGACATTCAAAAGAACTTTAGACTTTGGCGATTCAATAATGAATTTGATGAAATCCCTGTTGGCGGTGATGTGGGTTGATCCTTTTATCCAGATAATCTAAATTACAAAGAAAAGTAAACGATAATATTTTCAATTTTAATTTACATTAAATGTATTATAGAAATGGTGGATGAAGATATTTCTCGAGCGGTTTTCATTGACTACTTTAAAGATAGAGAAAAATCTACTAAGATAACCACAAGGTATACAAAACTCGTAAAAGATATTCAACTAAAAAACTAACTCGATGAATGTAGTTTCCAAAGTCTCATGTCTTAAGAAACGCGTAGTCTGAGCGGGCACCTACAGTTCATGATAAAGTCAATGCTTGATTGAACATAGTCGCCACTTAAAAAACACGAAATGGAAATAAATAAAATGTATACCATATCCCAGTTCAAAGGTACTTGAAATTACTTGGATTGATTAAGAGATACTATTTTTGGGTTTTATTTCAATGTATGAAAATGTGAACCTACGACACTGGTGGATGATGCCAGTAGAACAAGAGACTCCAAGCTGCCACTGGGATCCGGGTTGCGCAGTAAGTCAAAGAAAGTAATATCATATTTTTATGGCATTTTTTGAAAAAAAACCGTCTATTCAGTTCTCCTTAGTATAGTTTAAGAACGTAAAATTAAGTCGTCGTATTAGTAATATACACTACCGTCGGAAAGTATTTGTACACCCTTCTTAAAATGCAAAATGATTAATTTTTCTAACATAGTTTAATGTTTTCTTTAAAAACCAATTGTAATTGTAAATTTATTAGCACCCTTACATATAGATAACGATGGAACACAAAGATAATAAATTTACAATATGAATTTCTACATTTTAATTTTTATAAAATTTAGCTAAAAAATATTTCTAAAAACTTTATCATTTTATTCGGATATAATTAAAGCAAGTAAAGAAAGCTGGAGAAAGGGGGTATAATTATTTCCCAACATAAAATGAATATCAGGGCTCGTCAAATTGGCAGAAATTTAAAATTATGGCATACAATAGTCAGCGATATAATAAAGAAATACAATGATACCGGCATTATGACCAACACTGAAAGAGCTGGACGACCAAGAAAAACTACTGATACAGAAGACCATAGAATTATAATCACGAGCAAGCGTAATAGACGTCTAACAGCACCAGAAATTGCCTCTCACATAAACCATATCCGAGAAAAAGGTATTAGCGTAACAACGGTAAAAGACAGGCTTCATAAGGCTGGTCTTTTTGGAAGAATTGCCGCTAGAAAACCATTACTTCGGCCTAAAAATAAGAAGATAAGATTAAAATGAGCTAGAGAACACCAAAACTGGTTATCGGAAGACTAGGTACTTTGGTCGGATGAATCGAAGTTTGAAGTTTTTGGATCAAGAAGGCGTGTATTTGTTCGCAAGTCTACTGGTGAGAAGTTCTCAGATCAATGCATAATCCCAACTATGAAGCACGGAGAAAGATCTGTTGTGATTTAGGGTTGTTTTGGTGGTCCATAATTAGGAAATCTAATCAAAATTGATGGGAAACTATTCAAAGAAGGCTTTAAAAATATACTACGAAGTAACGCCATTCCTTCCGAACTAAGAATTATAGGCAATAATTTTACTTTTCATCAGGACAATGATCCCAAACATAAAGCCAAACTATGTCAGGATTATTTGAAAAAGATGGAAAAGAAAAATACAGTGAAACCTGCTTAAATTGAACACCACAGTGTCCATGCTGAAAAGTTCAAGTTAGAGAGATGTTCAGATAATCAAGGTTTTCACTTATGTAGGTTTCATTGTATCATAAAAATAATGATCTGGCCCTCTCAATCACCTGACCTTAATCTCATAGAGTTGCTAAGGGATGAATTGGACCGAATTGTTAAAAAAACCTGCCGAAATACACAGAAAGATCTGTGGCGAAACGTTAGAAGGAATGGGTAAAAATTAAACCAGAAACCTTAAGAAATTTATTAGAAAGGATGGTCAGGCTATGCCAGATGATCATTAAAAAACCAGGAGGTTACAGAGATGAAGCTTCGGTTTAATGCTTAATTAGTTATTTAAAATTTTTCCTATGTTACTGTGTTTGGTAATTATCAATAAATATGTGTTGAAAAAATCTTAACTTTTATTGGTTTTTTGTAAGAGTTGTTAGATTTCAAAAGTATACTTAAAGGGTGTACAAATACTTTCCGGCGGTAGTGTATAAATAAAAAAGATATTATATTCCTGAGATATTACATTGAATCCCTAAACATTTGCACTATTATTTTTTGTAAAATCAAATTCCGATTTCTCTAAATGATAAATAAAAAAATGGTTTATTTGGAATGTGACATTATTAAAATGTGTGACCTCTTTCATCTGTTAAATTTCTTTCTTCACAAAATTTTATATTTATAGATTGATTGATAAAAGAATTACCGTAAGAATCCGTATATAAACCGCAGGTCTATCTTACAAAGAAAACCTAATTTTTTAAAGTAACAATTGATTGCGTCCTATCAAAAACAATAAAAAATTTTTTTCATGACCAGTGTACACACAAAAAATTAATATTATCATTATTATTATCTACATCAATTCTAAGCCCCAATTTCAACCAGCGCGTTACAAACTTCAAAATCCCAAAATTATTAAATATAAAACAGGGAGAAATATCAATGGTTTCTTTTCTCTGAAAGAATGGTTTCAGCAGATTTGGATACTGGGTGATATTTAGATATTTTAGATATTGGGTGAAATAGTTTCGTCTGTCAACAAAGCCTTTACAATCTTTCTTCATCATTTCAGAAAGTTCACGATCGGAAAATGTATCGCTTATTGGATATACCCATTTCTTTGCAGATCGAAAAACGGACTAATTGGTATTCTCATCGAATAGATCTGAACATCTCCATGCACCGAAATGACCGAGATCAATGTTTTTGGGGAAGAGGTTGGTCGGTGGACTATATAATTTATAATAAATCAGAATGGAGATGACACAGACGCATGAAAGTCGGTTTCTCACAGTTGACTTGGAAATTAATATGCCATTTTGTTCCTTAATGAGTATGCTCACTTTCTCAGCTAATGTTCGCCGATCTTAACAATTCTTTTGATTATTCGACCCTCTTTTGGTGTTGCTATTTTTCGTCTTCCTCGCCCGGGACTGGTTTTCACGCTTCATCACAAGAAAACTTTTCTAAAATATATTGAATGCTTGA
Source organism: Bipalium vagum (assembly GCA_037834085.1). Classification (NCBI taxonomy): domain Eukaryota; kingdom Metazoa; phylum Platyhelminthes; order Tricladida; family Geoplanidae; genus Bipalium; species Bipalium vagum. The sequence continues at coordinate 13,596 of JBBMKC010016054.1, read as the reverse complement.
TTTTGGACATTTTAGGATATTTGATATGTGGCCCATACTATATCTCTCTTTCCTCATCGTCAAACAGCATTTCGGAAGTCAATGGAATATTCTTTTGTCTTTTTACCCATTAAAATATTCATTTCTGAAACAAATGCAGAAAAATTTGTAAAAGTACAAGAATTTAAAAATTAACTAGTCTTACTTACATTAATAAAAAGTTTAAACAAAGATTTCTTTACTATTTAATATAAATACCGACATTCTTTAAAACTGCATTTTTAGTGCTGTGTTATGCTTCGTTTAATCCCAGCAAAAACAAATTCCTTGTATTTCCCATTCTTCTTTAAAATAGGGGATAAAGTTTTTCTACGTAAATCCGTTAACAATTCAAACTTTTTCATGGTGATGGTTTGATCATTTCCCAAGCCAATTACCATATCATGTAATTCCTTAGTGATGGTTTTCCTGGGCAATATAATAGGTATAACTTGTTATATTGAACTTTTAAAGTACAAATAATAAATTTTTAAATAAATACAATTATATGATTACATAACTCTGTAAAAATAAAAACCCCTACAGATAATTAACGAAAAGTATTAATAGGATATTATTTGTCTGGGAAAAGAATAGGACAGTGTTAGATCAGAGAGGATGCTGAAATAAATCGTCCAGTTTAAGAGAAGAACACAAGAAATTCTTTCAAATCATTTTCAATATTAAGTTGATCTTGTTCAATAATTAATAAAAACCTTTATCATCTTCTAACCTTTTACTTTATATATAACCAAAATCAATAAAATCTAACCCCAAATGGCATTTTGACAACTGGGAAACGTATTTCATTTCTATGGGCATATGTTCCGTCAATGTTGTTCGCTCCTTTGTAAGACCTTAGGATCTTGACCAGTTCAGCGTTAGTTTTCAGTGGAAATTCTTGGCCGGTCAGATTTATCAAATATTTCCAACTTTTAAACTTTTCATAAAGTTCCTTCATGCAGTTCAGGTCAGCCTGTAGAACCGACATTGTTCCCCATTTGATCTTGACACGGTTTTCAGTGTTGATAATATTGTGGTACTTCCTATTCAGACAGTTCACCAGCCCTGCTATGGCCGAGAAAAACTCAGCGTTCGATTTGAGATCGATATGAATACAGTTAAAGTTCCAAGGTCGATAAATGACCCGCAACAATCTTTCGACCTGTGAACTGGTCTTATATGCAACGATCGTAAATGCAATTGGGAAACTGGTTTCATTCAGGCCAGGTGTCTTTAGATATTGGGTGAAATAGTTTCGTCAGTCAACAAACCCTTCACAATCTTTCTTCATCATTTCAGAAAGTTCACGATCGGAAAATGTATCGCTTATTGGATATATCCATTTCTTTGCAGATCGAAAAACCGACTGATTCGTATTCTCATCGAATAGATCTGAACATCTCCATGCACCGAAATGACCGAGATCAATGTTTTTGGAAATTAGGCTGGTCGGTGGACTATATAATTTATAATAAATCAGAATGGAGATGACACAGACGCATAAAAAAAGAATGAAAACATAAAGCACCTTCATTGTGTCCACCAAACCAATTAGAATGATACTAATAATAATTATGATTATTATAAGTAGTGTGGTCTCATTTTACCAAATCACTCACCATTTTATCAATGATGATTCCTGACCAAATGTCCAAAACGTTTTCATATTAGATAACAGTTTGAAGTGTTAATGTGTAATTATTTATATATATAAATAATTCACAGTTAAAATTATAGGACTCAGTATAAGTAGCAGTTTAATAATAATCGTTTGGGCTGTTAAGAAAGAGAGTTAAAAATAATGTTCAGTTGAAGAAATGGAAATAAATGATACCAATAACCGAGAAAGGACAATGAAACATGATATAACATATATTTCTAAAGACCTAAAATATTTCCAGTAGCAAAAAAATATTTAAAATGTAATCAATTAAACAGAGGTTTTCATTAGGTTTATAAATAGAATAATTAGACCTTGGAAAGTTAATTTAAAATCATCATTTAAACAAAGTAAAATAGTAAATATTTAAAATGAAGAAAATAATTAAAATGTTTGGAAATTATTAATTAAATTGTTCCTTCTAACTATTTCATAAATAAAGTGGACGAAATAAGTAAATTAATTCGTTAAGAAATGATTTATTTTACGTATATCTCTGAAAATGAAACACGACCTATATATGACTCAATAAAATTAGGGTTCATGTTATTCAACTGTCAATATGTAGTGTTATGACCTTTCGATTTTTCTTATTCCTTGTATTCGTCCAGAAACTTTTCTAATTAACTGCTTGCATAGTGTAGGAGAAATGGAATGCAAAAATTTCGAAACTTCTTGTCATATGGGTTCTTCAGTGTATATTATATTAATCAGTCTTTTATTAATGCACTCCCACAGATTTTCAATAGGATTAGTTTTGGGGCAATTTCCAGGCCTAACCCGGATATTTGATCAAAGACTTAGATTTCTTTCATTGTCTGAAAAATGGGTAAAGGTCAATGATATTAATGAAATATATATCGAATGATGGTTCTTGACAAATTAATTAATGTAAGTAGGAATTTTGAAAATTAACAAGTTTCAAACGAAGATATATTTTTTTATTTCACTTTACTACAATCTCATGTCTTTAAAACTACCCACAAAACATTATCTTCGTTCTGATTTTGGTAAATTTTGCGTATGTGACTTATGAATACCCCTGGTCTGTTATTTTCCGACTGCTGTTTATTTTATCATCCTGTACACAACTTTGTTATAGGGATTTTGGTATGTGGATCCTGTTTTTTTAATTTCGTCTTTCTTCTTCACCGCGTATTTGTTCAAAAAAATATTTAATAGTACCGGTACCATACTTCTTTCATCAAATCTCATCATTTTTCTTTTAAAATATCTTCTGAATTTTTCTTTTCCTTTTTTGAAGATATTGCCAAATCTTAGAAAATCAATTTTTATAGATCAGAAAATATTTAGATTATCATTTGATAGATGACGAAAAATATCGATAAACTTTTATGAGCCAATCTGAATAATTAAAGCTCTCGGATTGACATTCCTAATAGAAAAGGGGGCGAATGGGCTACAAAAATATGAAGAGATTTTGGGCTTAGCATTAAGAGCAGCAGCAGAGTTAATTATTCTGAAATTCTTATTTCTTCGTTGAAAGTACCACGAATTTATACCTGTTCTAACACTTTAGTATTTAGTACAATAACTTAATTTTTTTAGAAAAGCATTTTACCTATTTTTGACTTATACCTAGTTCCTGTTTTCGTTCCAAGTGTTATTTGTAGTTCATACAAATAATTTTACAACCAATCCTAAATTTTTTATGAAATTTTTCATACACATAAGAATTTCTTAATTTACTGTAAATTCTATATTATAATAATATCGAATAATAATCCCGAAAATAAATCGATTGGATGAAATTCAGCCAATAATATTTAAGATAAAAAAATATATTTCCAGTGAAGAATATTTCCTTTTTATTTTGCACTATCAAATTAAAGTTGAAAAACAATACTATATAATTAAAGAATTGATTTAAAAGACCGTTCTATAACTTTGCACTTTATTTCACATTGATATTGTCATCAAAATATTGTTTTTGTTTACTTTCACTTCAATTAGTTTGGGACCAGTAAATATTGTCCCCCAATAATATCATAGAGAAAGCAATCTCCGCTCATTGCCAGTGACCAAGAGAGACAAAACAGATCATCGTTGCAGATCACTGCACATTCTACCAAAGAACCTGCTTTCACCTTTAGAGAATGAGTTTTATTTTCATTTGCGCTGTTTGATCGAGCCACGAAGTCTAAGACATTGTGATATATTAATAAAATTGTTAGAAATGCTCACAATTTGATCCCATTGACTTTTGAAAAGGATGGCCATAAACATCAACTTCACACAACATAATTGAATATTGAGAATAGTTCTTTGCGATAACCACAGTTCTTGCAACCTGGATACAAAACAAAAATATTAACTCTGCATATATTGATAATAAATAAAAGTGCCAATCTCGTAAAGTTGAACTGAGTTATCAACTCTTTTTTGGGTGGAGGTCCGGAATAATATTGTACGAAGTAAAATGATGATAGTTTTGACGAAAACTTTTTCTGTCCTTCATAACTGGCATAAAATGAAAGGCAAGATGTTAAGAACTCTGCATAAATTCATTAATAAGAAAAATGGAAATAAATACCTGACCCGCATTTACTCTATTGTATATTATAAGTCTACTAATGACATACACATTGCCAAGATCAATCAGCCACCATTTGGTTTCATTAACTCCAAGACTGTGATAACAGGAATCTAAGTAAATGATTAACCAATAATTCTCAGTTCAATAATTTTACTGTGTAACATTTCATTATCATAATTTCCATCTACTGCAAGAGATGAATACCAAAGCCTGTATTTGTTTGCAGAGTTTGTAAACTTCTTCAAAGATAACAGAACATCTGAACGAAAGTAATGACTAAAATTAAAAAAATATGTTTGATACCTTTGGAGGCTGAAATCCTCAAAATAAGAAATATAAACTTTGCAAGATTCATCGTAACAATCCCAACTGACTGCGAAAACTCTCTTTGCAAACTTTTAAATAATAATTGTTTTTTGTTGAATAAAAAATGATATTGTATTCGTTCCATTGTTTTCCTGATATGTCATGGAAAACTTCTACTTTATGTTTCATGTATATTTAACTAAACCCACTCCACTCCAACTGGGATTCATTCCAGAAGCATTGAATGATGAGTTTAGATGAAATTTCAAATCCTACCACCTGCTGAAAACATTGTTTTCCATTTCAAAAATAATTTCTATTGTTCCACCTGTCCATTATGTAAATCGAGTTCTGCATGAACGAATAGCAAGTAAAATGGTTCATATGCAGCGTGATGACAAAAGCATTAATTCAATTGTCTTCTGAGAAGAAGAAATAATTTTCTTTTTTTAACATATTTCCAATACAATTTTTCTCATTACACATTGGGGATGTTGATAAAACAAATTTTAAAGAAAATTTTAAATCAGTTTCATATATTAATTATGAATAAATGATTACAAATTTAATAATAATAATAATAATAATAAATCCATAAATTAATAATAACAATGGCAACGTCTATATTGATAAACAACATCAAAATTAAACTTGTTTATTCATTTCAATACTACTTACATTTTCAATCAATGAAAAATCATTAAAATAAACTTTTAAAACTATGACAATTACAAAAATTATTAAAATTCAAATATTCACAATGTAGGAAATCAGAACAGATAGAAATCTGCTGTGACAGTCTTGTCAGGATTTAACTGTGACAATTGTATGACAGCCATTGTTCGAATTTCCTTGCTAGTCATTTTTTGCGGCAAACATTATATGATATCCATTGTCAAGCTAGGAGATAAGTGGTTATGATAGTATTGAGAAAATGAACTTAGAGGACTGAGATTAAGGAAATCGTTTCATTTGTAAGATTGAAAAATATTAATAATTTTAAGTGTTTCATGGTTTTTTTTAATATTAATATTATTATTATTATTATTACAGTAATGCTTTGCCAGATATTCAAGGAAACCAAGTCTTATACAAGTCTTATTCTCATTTGATTGGTATGAGAATGGTACTCTTACTCGGCTTTGTCATGTACGATGTGTCCGATTGCAATGTAATTTTTTTCCAAATTTTTGACTAACCAGAAATAAGGTTACAAGGTCTGCAAACATTTGTACTTATTGGAGACCTTCGTTTCGTGCAGTGGATGGAAATAATGATTACGATATGTCTCACAGTAATATATTGTTTAATGGAGAGTAAAACCGAAATACAAATTAAAAAGATTCCTGTTATCAGAGCTTATGACTGTTATTGACAATGTGTATGTTATTAGTACATTTATAATATACAGTCGTGTGAAAACGGGTTCAGAATTTACTACAATTTCTCATCTGAAATTACTAATGACACTTCATTTTAGATGATAAAACTGTGGAGCATCCCAAAATAACGAAATTTTTGATATACAATTCTTTTTGTGATTTTTTTTTTATTTTTATCTTTGTAATATGGAATCATCAAGTCAAAGACAAATATAATTATTATTATTATTTTACTTATTATAAATTATCAATTATAAACATTACAATAAAACAAATAAACAAAAGATTTATGTAGAAAACAAATATAGAAACCAGAAATTACTAAAAATAGAAAACAATGTAAATAAAATAATATATGTTTCTAAAAATAGAAATTACAGAAAAAGTTCTGTATACAAACCCACGTAAAATAGTAAAAGCACGCACAATAATTCGCACCAAAGGCTCAATTATAACACAAGTGAACATTCAGCAGAGGTCAATTTCCATCAAAGAGATAAAGAACGAATTACTCTAGAGCATTTCAAAGACGCTGTGAACAATCAACACTTTTACACTTAGTAAGAACTTTATAGTCACACTTTATAAACTCTGTACGAACTTTCGTAACAGCAGTTTATTTTATTATTGAAATATATTATCTGATATCAAGCAATCTTTACCGATTGACTTGATATTATTATTATTATTATTTTATTTTCTTTATTTTTATTATTATTAATATTTTTATTATTTTCTTCATTATCAATTTATTAATCTTATTTAGTGAAGATTGACCCGTGTTACTTGAATCTTGATTATTTAAAGTTAAATTAGGTTGTTTCTGATTGAAATTGTTAGCCCTCCCGAGTGGGTAACCGCCAATTTTAATTACAGAAGCATAACTCATTTTAGATTGGTTTTATGGGGTTTGATCCTGGAAATCCAGTTTTTATGATCGGTGTACCGTTAGGTCTCGATATTTGATTCAAATAATTGTAAAGTTTTGATTTGATGTGTGTATTTTATCTTAATATGACTCCTTAAGGAAGTGTACCGATCAAAAAATAAAACAAACAAAATGATTTTCAAATTTTTTATTCTAATTATAGTTTTTTACAAGTTTTTTTAAAGATGTTAACACTAAGATCAAAATGACACTAAATAATTAAAGAAGATATCTATCTGCACGAGAAATTTTGCAGATGCCCTGAAGTAAAAAAAATAGAATCTGATACCGAGATTATCAGATTTCAATTGTCGGAAATAAACAGAAAAAAAGAAAGAAGAATTTAATTTATAAGGACAGAAACCGGAAGTAATATTCACTTTCTGTTTAATTAATTGATTAATTAAAGCAAATATGATAATTCACTTACGCTTTGAATTTTGGATGAGTTATGATAAACTCTAGCTTTCAAAATTTTGCTTTAGCTGTAATAAACTACTTTTCCGTTATGATAAACTACAAGTTATGAATTTTGAAGGCGAATGTTTATGATTTTTGCTTAGGTATTTATTTTATTATTCCTATCATGTAAGTTTGTGTGCTACAGCTGTCACCTGTGTTTCTAAATGACCCTCTTCGTCATTGTCCATATATGTCGTAATTCTTAAAATTATTATTTGAAGTAATCATTTATTCTTTAGAAATAAAATATTCTTTTCCATCATCATTTTTATTATTATTATTATTATTATTAATATAATATAATTATAAATATATTTTATTAAAAGTCCTTTTTATCAATTAGTCCTTTTGGGACTTAATTCCTCTGTCCTCCACAATGTAGGAAAATTATTTATTTTAATTTATTTAACCTTAACTTTTAGATCTCTGTTGCCTCTATCCCTGTTTTCGCCCTTAATGTAAGATTATTTATTCATTTATTTTTCCACCTGCTTGCCCAGTGTATATGCCTAGAAGTTATAATATTATTTTATTATTAATTTAATAATTATTTATTATTTCTTTTTTATTAATATATTTCATTTATTAAAAAATGTATAGTGCTACATAATGATAAAAATACAATTTTTTGTAAATGAATAAAATCACAAAATGTAAAGTAAAATGTTGAAAGATCCAGGAATTCTCAGTTGTGAGTTGTAGTTGAGGGTATTATAAAAAGATTCGTCTGGGAAAAAAATGAATATTTATCTCACTATCACTAAGTGTTCTAACTGATTGTCCTCTGATTTTACATTGTTATAAGGCTATAGGCTATTTCCTTGGAAACCTTACTATTACAATTATTATTTAAGGATGAACGGTTTCGACGTGATAATGATAAAATTCAAATTGTGATTTTTTGATTGCGGTACATTTCTGATAATTTTTCAAGAACCCATTCCAAATTTTTTAATCTTTCCCAGTGGTGATCTCACTTGATTATGTTGTGAATTTGAGTATTTTTGACCAATTTACTTTCAAAACATCCTGATCAAAACTGAGTACACGCCGTCAACCATTCCCGTCATCCAATGAAAACTTGCCCTAACGAAATGTTTTGATCTGACGGTGAGATCTGCCGTCATCAACTGCACGTTGGCCAAAGGCGAAACAGATATTCTTTGCAGTTTCCATTGCTTTTCTTTCTAACGAGAATTCAAAATGCATGTGGGCTTTAATACGCTTTTCATCATTTAAAAATTCAAATAAAACTGATTAAAGTAAATCAATAAAGAATCTTTATGTGGTAAAACAAATCCTTTGTATATATGTTTAAATTTTGAAATCAAATTTTTTAAAACAAATAAAGTAAAAAAGGACATTAATTATTACTAGAAATTATTATTATTGTTATAGCATATTTTTATTGATTTAATCTCTTTTTAAAAATATTTATTCGTTTCAACAAAAATACACATAAGAAGTAATGAAAGGGAACAATTAGTAAGATAACATTTGGCCATCATAAAAGCTTAATGAGAACAATGTGAACTCTGAGAAAGGTGCATCAGAGGGGTTGGTGAGTAGTAAAACCCTTCCAAACGATATAAAGAGAACGATACACAAAATTTTAAAAGATAACATTTAACGTCAAGTTGAGTGTCAATCTAGTTTCTGGTTGATTAAAACCTTTGTCATTTTCCAAGCCTTTGTTTAAAATATAACCATAATCAATAAAATCAAACCGGAAATGGCATTTTGACCACGGGAAGACGATTTTCTCTTCTATTCTTATATGCCCCTTCAATGTTGTTCGCTCCTTTGTAAGACCTTAGGATTGATCAAATATTTCCAACTTTTAAACTTCTCATAAAGTTCCTTCATGCAGTTTATGTCAGCCTGTAGCACCGATATAAGTTCCAAGGTCGATAAATGACCCGCAACAGTCTTTCGACCTGGGAACTGGACTTATATGCAACGATCGTAAATGCAATTGAGAAACTGGTTTCATTCAGGCCAGGTGTCTTTAGATATTGGGTGAAATAGTATCGTCTCTGAACAAACCCTTCACAATCTTTCTTCATCATTTCAGAAAGTTCACGATCGGAAAACGTATCGCTTATTGGATATACCCATTTCTTTGCAGATCGAAAAATGGACTGATTGGTATTTTCATCGAATAGATCTGTACATAGACCTCCGATGAATAGGTTGGTCGTTGGACTATATAATTTAAAATAAGTCAGAATGGAGATGATACAGACGCATAAAAGTAAAATAAAAATGTCGCACCTTCATTATGTTCACCAAATCAATAATAATGAAAATAATAATAATTATTATTATAAGTGGTGTGGTCTCATTTTACTAAATCATATGAGATTTTATCACTCTGTTATTCATGGCCTAATGTTCAGAACACTGTCATATCAGATAAGAGTTTGAAGTTCGAGTGTGATTACATTTAATATTTTTATATAAAAATATAATTCACAGTTAAAATTATAGGAGACACGTTACACTCATTATAAGTAACAGTTTAATAATAATTATTGTGTTCGTTCTTAGAAAAAGATAATTAAAAAAGAATGTTCAGTTGAATAAATGGAAATAAAGGATACCAATAGCCGAGAAAGGGAAACGAAACATGATATAAAATATATATCTAGAGACCTAAAATATTTCCAGCAGCTAAGAAAATATATAAAAAGGTAATCAATTAAATCGAAGTTATAATTAGGTTTATAAATAGAATAATTAGACCTTGGAAAGTTAATTAAAAAACATCATTTAAACAAAGTAAAATTAATAAAATAATAAATATTTAAAATTAAGAAAATAATTAAAAAGTTTGGAAATTAATAAATTAATAGTTTTTTTCAAAATCCATTAGCAAATCTTAAAAATTGAGAGGATGGGGTTAATTTTATATTGAAGCCCCAATGACGCAACATTTATATTTCGTGGCAATTTATATTTTCTAATGATTAAAGATTCTCCTTGTGAGCTCATACTTTTGATCCCATTTTCGTGTTTATTTGGTATTTTTTTAATAATAATGTTCTCTCTGGAAGCGCTTTGTAGAAAAATTTGTTTTTATCGTATTGCACGAATTTATTTTTAACTGCAATATGAAAGTCAACTTCTCCCGTCCATTTAAATGATTAAATCCGATGCCTCCTTTTCAAAGATTGCAGCTCCTCGGAAAATGCTTTAAAATTATTAATTTTCTTTTCTATTACAAGATCCCTAATATGTTATCGGTAATGATAAATGTTGTCATTCTTTTATGCTGAAACCATTTAACTAAATGATCCTCAAACTCCTTACTTTTGTGCAATTCGGTTTCTTTTAATAAAGTAGATTTTTTAAATACAATATGTCGTCTGCTCTCTTAATAATTGAGTTGGTACATCCCAAAGAGCATTTCTGTTCTTCAGTTAGATTTCTTGTGGAGTTTTCGACTCACGATATTTAATAATTTTTGCCTTCTTGGTGTCAATAGTCATCGTTTTAGTATTTTTCAGCAAATGATAAGAATATTTAAATTCAAGACATTTTTGTTGTTTAAAAATGTTCAAGTTAAACAAAGAAATCTTAAAATGTTGTTTGGTAACTGTCCTCTTTGAAAATGGTCAATAATTTTTACTCATCAAATTCAATTGGGCGCCCATTGCGAGGGACATCATTTTTTTTTCTTTAAAACGCGAAACCACTTTCAAACTGTTTTCACTACAATAAATTTTTTCCATACACAATGTTGATGATTGTGATTGCCTGGATAGCATTTGAACCAAGATTAAATCCAAACAGAAGAGAATGACGGATATATTTATTTTTCTCGATTTGGAGCTTCATTTTCTAAACAGTATAACATCACAAGTTCAAGTAATATTCCAAAGTTACCTATAAATTCAAAATTACGATATATAATGTGCGTAATATATTTAAACAAAACCATAAGATCAAAAAGAGAATTAGATATTTACATTAATTATAAGAACGGGATGAACTCAACCCATTTATTACTGCAACCTAATTGGTATATTAGGTTGCTCGAGAAAAAACAATGAAGTCAAACAACAGCATTTATTTTAATCAATATAAGACCCTTTTAGATCAATACAATGATACCAGGGATTTTCAATTTTTTCTAAGCCCCTAAAAAATACTTTGACGGAAATTCTCTAAAATGCTGTTCTGTTTTTTGTTTCACCTCTTTATTTGAATTTAATCTCTTGTCAGAATGAAATCTTTTAAATTGAGAAATAAAGGAAGTCACTCAGTGCCAAATCTGGGGACTATGGAGGTTGAGATATCAATCCTAGGCTTAATTTGTCTAATTTTGCTAGAGTAACAAGTGATGTGTGAGAGGGTGCGTTGTCATGATGAAACAGTAATTTTTTCTTCTCTTGAGTTCATTCTTCAAACGATTAAGCAACTTTACACAATAAGATCGTATGATAGTTTTTCTTTCTTATGATGATCTGAGTGATACACCCTTGGCATCCCAGAAAATCGTAGCCATAATATTTCCAGTCATTTTTTATGCGTTCTTCACTTTCACAGCGAACTTTCTCCAAGTGATATTCACCGTTTCGATTGTTGAGTAGACTCTGCAGTGTAATAATGAGTACATGTTTCATGACAGTTGACATATCGATAGAAAAAGCAGGGGTTTGGATTTTTTTGAAACAGTTCCAAATTTCTTTCAAAACATTAAAAGCTTGTTTCTTATGATCACTGATCAACGAACGCAGGCCTTCATATTGCAATACCTTTTTCATTTGTAATTTTTCATGTATTTTAACCAATACACAGTCTTTGGAAATGCTCATAACCTCAGCAATCCGTCTAATCTTCACTTTTCGATCTACCATTTGTGTGTATCAGCCTGGTAATTTGGTTAGTTTTTCTCTCAATCTGACGACCAATACGACATTCATCTTACAATACCTGGCCATTGAAATAGACTCAAGTATTATTTTACAAACAATTGTATAACCATAAAACATAAGTTAACACCGGCCATAATAAAGAAGAGACTAGTTTGGGGACTGAAATACAAACACTACGAAGAGACACCTTGTTCAAAAGTAAAGAAAAATTAATTTCTACAAAACGGTTTTCATTAAATTGGTTTAATTTCTTACGTCAAAAAAACGATATTTTTTGTTTGAGTCTATTTCAATGGCCAGGTACTGTATATGCATGTGTGACCTCGTTTGAAATCTGAATATCAATTTTAAATAGTGGAATACGATGTTGTTTACCCAAACTTGCTTTGATTTCCGTATTGGTTTTCCTTTCCATGAAATAGTATTTCAGTAATATCCTACATTCGTATTTTTCCATTTTCAAAAATGCAGCCATTAAATATTGATTGTATAAAACAAAATAATTTACCGATAAAATCAATGAAATTTTATAATTATTAATTCAGAAGACTTTTCTTTAAAATAAATTTTACTTACCCAATGTATTATTATTTTTTTATTCGTACGCGTAGTAAGTTAAAGTTTCACTTACTTCAAGTATATCATGAATTTCAGTCATTCCACACTTAACACATTTTGAATGACGTGATACCCAGCTAATGTTACAAGCTGTCATCTTGAGAACATTAAAGAAATCTTAATGAGTCAACAATTATAAATTGATTTTATATTTCTACCAGGTTTGGGGTTAGATTATTTAGATTAAGAGGCTTTGTCCAAACGGACGTTTCCAACCATTTTGTTGGGTTTACCCAAAACACCCACCCATCCCAAATGAAAATTGTAAAATTGTGCTCAAAAGAAAAATAATAATAATCATAATAATAATACTAAGAATAATAATTTTGGCTAATTAAACAGTACAAAAGGCAATAAATTATTTTTTTGGAATCTAATCTTGATAATGGTGAACCTAAATTGCAAAGATTAGGTCAGGTCCGCAAGGAGGAACCGATTTAGGATTAATGATCCTACAAGGGAATTGAGATTTCCCATTAATAAAATTGGTCTACGACTGATTAGTCTTCGAGCAAAACACTCTGTAAGAAGAAGGATTTTACCATCAGTTCACCTACAATCACGAGAGTAACTTTGGGAAGAAAACTCTTAAGAGGACTAGATTATCTTACCGAAACTCTCAAAGATAAGTATCAGTCTCCCTCAAAATTATTTTTCCTAATGATATTTTGCCTATGATTGTGTTTGAGTTCCTCATCAGAAGGCTATTATTATTATTATGATTATTATTATTATGATTATTATTATTATTATTATTATTATTATTATTATTATTATTATTA
>JBBMKC010016053.1:0-29878 GCA_037834085.1 Bipalium vagum | reverse complement strand
ATGATATAATATTATTGTGATTATTTAAGCTTTTTTATTACGTTAATGCTTCTTAATATATATACTAGTAATATTTAATTATAAATTATAATTATTTAAATTTATTAATATAAATAAAAAATATTTTAAATTTATTAACCAATTAAAATTATGTATGATATAATATAAAAGATTAAATTTTTTTTAATAACGTACTATTGATTTTGACTATTGTCTAGACTTGGTCAATTTTTTCTTTGATATGAAAATGTCTAAACTGTTTTGTGTCATTGAGATCTTCTTGTATATATTACTTGTACATGATTAAAATTGTTTTTATTTGAAATATTTATAGAAATATTTTAAATAAAAAAACATATCGATTTTTAATGATTGATTGATCCTCTCAATTGCACATGTGCTGGAATAGATTATACTTAGCTCAAGTATCAGTGTATAAACGACCGTTGAGCACTTTCAAACCGTCACAAAGCGGTCGATGTATAACGGAGATGTTCTATATTTAGAAAACCTCATACCCACCTTTACAACGAGTAATGATTATTATAAATTAAATATTCGCAGATTTCATAAAATATTTTATTTTTTAATTCTAAAATTAATTTGGCTTCATTAATTGTAACCACCAAAAGTTGCAAATATAATATTTGAGTAAATATTAGATTTCAGTAAGTTCCTCTTGTATTTGTGATGAATTTATATCTAGCATTGCTTAAAGATCTTCAGATTTGACATTAGAAGCAGTTCCGATTTGTTCACGTAGAAATTTCCCGTTTGAAATCTGCGAAATTAAAATCCACAAGGACTATTGGAAACAACATCATCTCCAAGTACGAAACATATCAATGCATAGGCAGCTGCAGCGGATTTTCTTAGATGAAAATTTATGACGAATGCAATGCCGAATAAAGACTTTTTCATTCATAGTTTCTATATCTAAAATATTTCATTTAAATATCGATTAATAATTGATTAACAAATAATAATAAATTTAACAAACAGATAAAATGCTTTAATTAAAGTCTTTACAAAAAATCAATAATTAGCATTCAGAATTACATTGAAGAAATACGTTTAATAAAAACGTTTTAAAACTAATTTGTGCATCTAATAATTCCAATGAGGTGAGATCATTGAAAAAGGATTTTTTATACCTTTCAATTGATTTTAGCTCAAATTCGAAATAAAAATGATAAAATATAAATTCAACAATTTTTGATACAATCTCCTTTGATTAAGAAAACAAAGGAGAAATGTTATATTGTGAAAAAAATAAATAAATAATTATATTTTTCAAAATATTAATTTGCAAATAATTTTCATTGAGTTGATGATGTGGTCAACAAGCCTGAAACAGCATTATGAACACAGAATAAAAATCTTTTAATTAATTAAAACACATAAATAGCTCAATATAGATGTAGAGGTGAAAATGAAAACGAAACCGGTGTTCATCTTATTCTCAATTTCCCATCAATAATATTAAATCTAATCAATTCTTGCTGGTTACAATTTATTATTTTTACAATTTAATAGAAATCCAATTATATCATTTTCCATTTTCAGTTCAGTTTTCCTATGAGAAATTTTCGGAGGGGTGATTCGATCAATTCATCACTGTATCAAACAGCATACATAAATCAGATCAGCAGCTCATCACACAATGGAGATCATATCTTAACGTAGCGAGGTTCAATAAGAAAGATTTCTGTCAATACATGATTTTCGGATTTTTATGTAAGCATACTTGAGGGGAGACATTATCTCTAAATTTAACGGGAAATTTCCAAACGAAATTAGTTTATTATTGCGTGCTTCATTAGAATGTAATTTAAAAATTTCTTTTCAATGAATAGAATTTAATTGCAATCAGAATTAATTAAAGAAAAGTTACTTCTCTCCCTTTTTTCTGATATTTTTTAACTTTAAACATTGTGTTTGAGCAAACTCTCAGAAAATTCTACTCCTTTTCTCTTAGTGATGATATTCAGAAGGAAATCTACAATCTCAGAAAATTATTTTTCTTAATAATAGTATTAGTATTAGTAATAATAATAATAATAATAATAATAATAATAATAATAATAATAATAATAATAATAATAATGAAATAAGACTTTTATTATAATAGGTTGTCCAGTATGAAATCGCGGATTTTAAATATTAAACAATTAATATGAATAACCCCTTATCCTTTCCAAGCCCTTGAAATGAGTGGTTGATTTGTAAACATTGAGATATTGAGCAAGTTTTTTCACTCTTTTCGGAAAATATTATTCCAAAAGATAAAATTTTTTTGTTGCAGTGGTTCTCAAATATATTTATCCCAGGCCGAAAATGATTTTCTGGAAGCCATTCAAAATACTCAGTTACAGATGTTATAGCTTCATCGGTTGATGAGAATCGCTTGCCACGTGGAAACATTTCAAAATTTGAGTACAGATAGAAATTAGACTGTACGAGATCTGTTGAATAGAGCGGAATCATGGTGTAATTCACTCAACTCATCCATTGCAAGTACGCATTTATGAGCTCCTGCATTGTCTTGATGAAAAATAATTTTTTCTTGTTTAAGCCAAGTCTTTCTCACTAATTTCTGCATCTAATTGATTCAGAAAGTGTGTATAATAATTACCTGTTGATTTTTTATAGGTTTAAAGGTGACTAAATAATAAAATGTATTTAGAATCCCGAAAAATAAATGCCATAATTTATATCGATGATTTTGTCCACTTCAATTGTTTCAGAGCTGATACCACCTGCAGTTTGCTATCTCAATAATATTAAATCACAATTGTAAATTCAGACCTCATCAATTGTTATAAAGCGACGTTCAAATCGGTTTTATGCTTTAAAAAAGAGTTAATTATTGGACAGATAGTTTTTCTCAATTTTTTAATCAAAATGTAACAAATGCGGCAACACTCATCTTAACGATGTCTTCATCATTACCATATCACTTCACTTTGTGGTCTTCCATAACGACAATTGTCTTCAATGCTTTCACCATGATGTTAAAACATCAGAGTTCACTTCGAAACCATGGATTCTGATGGCGCAGCATTACTTAATACTTTTACCATTTTCATTAATTATCTGCCCAATTTCAAATCTATTTAATATAAATTTTATAACAGGACCATGTTCTATTTTTTCCATTTGAAAAGCCCGTCAACTTAAAACTGAATTAAATAAAAATTAATTTTACGAATGACCTTGAACTTTTCAATTAGCCAATCATAAAAATAAATGCATAATACAATTGAAAATGTATTTTAAAAAGTTACCTTTATGAAAAGATTTTGAAAAATAAGTGGAAAATATAAAATAATATTAATAAAATAAAAGAAGGCTGGAGAAGGAATTAATTTTTATAGCGTTTTCTTTTTTTCTATTTTTTGTCTATAAAAAGTTATATTAAAAGAACGAGAATCGTTACATTATTCGTTATTTGTTATTCCGTTTTCGTAATTGTAACATTATCCATTATTATAAAAGAAATTTTTCTTTTTTTTTAATTAAAAAAAATTTTAAATTAAATTATTTTAAAGTAAAATGTTGAAAGAAAAATATTTGAAAACTTTTTAATAATATTACATTGAAAAGGACAAAGGAAATTACATTTCAGAAACACTTTTAATATGCAAAGTCATAATTGAATGGTAGGACTTTGTAATTGAAACTATTAATTAAAAATAATTAATGTTACGAACTCAAAGAGATTTAACGAATGATCTTATCTCAGAAAACCAAAAACCTAATTTTTCACTTGAACATGATATGAGAAAAGTAAGACATCTTTTGTTCTTATAAAAGGAATTTTTTTAATTGAATTCTAAAATCCTGGGTGAAATTGAAAAATGGTACATTTGCAGTGCAGTATTTTGTTTCATTAAAACAAATAGATACAAAAATAGTATTACGAGATGAAGACGTCATAAATAGAAGACACCAATTACTTGATAAAATTTTAATTTAATGATAGGACCTGGGTAACATAAATATTTTTAAAAAGTAATTTTCAATTTCGGTAAATTGCAAAAAGTAAGAGACCATTAAAGAATATCAGAAAGAGACAAAGTATTGGAAAGGTAATTAAATATTTTTCAGTATAAATTTTGTGCCAAATATCAATATGAAAAATTATGCAATCTAGACACAAAGCCCAATTTATTTATAAAGTATAATAATATTTTAATAATAATATAAAAGTAAAATGAAAACCATCAACCAATCACAGAATAGAAAACTGTCATTTTTCTTTTTTTTCCGTATACAATTTGCATCATGGTTTGGACAATTGCCATATCAATTTTTTTCAATTGTCGTTTAATTCTTTTCGTTAATAAACATATCCCTGTCAGTATTACTAATTATTATTATTATTAATCAGTAATCAATTACAATAAGAAATGAATTGATATTTCAGTGCCAACAAAATTAATTCATCTTTCAATACTAATTTTAATAAAAATAGTTTTAAAAGAGTTATAAATAATTAATACTTAAATGGTAATGAAATCTTCAAGTTAGATTTTACTGGTCAAATATCTAATAAAAATGATTCAATCAATTATATCGATTATGGTAAATAAAAGTTTTCCATTATTAGTATCAGATTAAGGAATGATTAATTGTATATTTTAATGTCATATTTGTAAGATTAATTAACAAATTTGGGCAATTTGCAATTAGCTGAATTTATTAAAGAATTTATAAAGGTTTTATTAAAATTAAATAATTATTTAAGAATATTATTCTTATAACCTCTAGTTATTTATTTCTAGTTCAAAAGCAAGGATTTCACTAAGATCCATATTCACCATTGTATGTTTTTCTAGTTTCAGAGCGGCTTCAACCCAACGGTTGCTATAAAGAAGATTTGAGTAATATATTCAGATACCATAAATATGCGTCAATGACAGAATTGGTTTAAGAAATTTGCAGAGGGTAATTTTGATTTGGAGATTCAACCAAGACCGAGAGCTTCAACTGTAGGTGATGATGACATGGTGCGACAAGACATCGAATTAAATCTATATCAGACCAGATACAATTTAGCCGAGACATATGGTTTTGATTAGAAAACCATTGGGAATTATAAAAAACCGTTGTAAAGATCTGCATACTAAGTATATACATCTTTTATAAATTGACAAACAGGAATCAAATTCAAAAAACGACTGTTTCAATTACAGGCTGATCCATTTCTTGATCGATTGATAACTGGAAGTGTGCAATGTGATAGAGAATATATCATTGATTGACATTCAAAAATCTTTTTCTAATTACAAAATTACTTATTCCTTGGCATAACAAATCTCTACTCTTGTGAAACCAGACCACTGACTATCACATTAGTTATCTTAGTGATACTGTATCATGATTGTGCCATGGCCATTATTTTTTCATAAAATATGTTATTTTTCGAAACAGTTTTCATTGATTTGTTTGATTCAAATTAATTAATTTAATATCCATTACAAAAGTGCTAAAACAATCATTTTTTCAACAAACTGAGTCTTTCAAAGCAATTAAAACACATTTAGAAATAATGTTATTATAAATTATATAATATAAATTTTCATTTTGTAATTGTTATTACATGTTACACGATATTTAATTTTCATTGATTTTTTACTTTATATTCAATGAACTATGTTCTCTAAAAGTCAAAGAATATAGTAAAAAATGAAAATTCTAAAAAATATGGTATAAAATATAAAATAACACTGACTGGTTCAATTAATTAATATATTCAAAATAATATGAAAATATAAATAAAATAATGAAATTATGATATCATTGGTCTTCATATTATATAAACTTTTCATATGTTTTTCTATTATTTATAAAATAATTACAAAAATAATAAAAATATAATAATAAATAATCATATTGTTATTAATATTATTATTAATATCGTTATTAATATTATTATTGAAAAAATATTATTGTAATTATTTATATTACTTTTTTATTATTCTTCTTCTTATCTATCTTACTCTATTTACTAAAAAATTCTTTTCAAACAAATTATTTTGTTGTTTTGTCTCTTTTCGATTCATCAAAACTAATAAGGATTTACTCGTTTCCCTTCGAAATACTAACCCCTCTTTCAGAACATCACCACAACCAAGAATAATTCGTTCCAATCCATATTTCTGCTTAAAAAAACAGGATAATTACTTTACAAGCTTTAGTTTTAATTATAAGAAATTACTGATAATTACTGGTATTTGTTCTCCGCACCATTTGTTTTCTTTTAAATTTGCTTTACAAAAGAAAGATAATTTTAGCCATTGAAAAGCAGTAATAATTATCATCGAACTATTTCAGCTGATATATTTTTCCCATCTTCAGCTTGGAAAATTATTTTAAATTTATTTAATTTTCGTTTTTATATTATAAAAATATTTTTTATAACACAGATTTATTTACTTATGTTTAATTATTATTATTATTATTATAATTATTATTATTATTATTATTATTTTCAAAATAATATTTTAAAGTAAATAAAAAAGATGAATATAAAATTTTTTTATCCTCAGTATTTGGAAATTTCTTCATTTTTTCTTTTTATTTTGGTAATTTTGTTCATTTTATGACCAATCAAAAATTTTTTAGGTTGGTCTCAAAATAATGTCCGATTTTAACATTCAATTTTAACGTTAAATTAGTCAGGTCTAAATACATTTTATTAGTCAAAATAACAACCGCTAGTTTCTACAAATGCTTACATTATAGAATAAGCTCATATATCCCAATCGCACAGAATTTCGGTGTTCTGGATTCGATAAATTGAAGGAAAGCGTTTTCGGTAGCCCTTTAGTTATTGAAGATATTTTCTCTGTCGAGGAGACCAAAATATTTTCTAAAATGATATTTGGTATGAGAAAGAGACTAAATTTAGTACCTCATGGTATGCAAGTTTTACAATGTCCATTTCGCTATCTTGAAGAATAGTTGAACACTTTCTGTTGACCATAGCGCTCGAAGAATTTTCAATTTTTGTGAATCGCATCGATTTCTTAGCAATAAAAGTAAGCTGTAATTGTTTGGCCAGCAATCATAAATTTGTACAACCAAACTGTTAGCATGATTTTCTGTGGTGAACTTGTGGTTTTGAAAATTGTTTTGAAGCTTGGATGCTATTCATCCGTTGTTATAATCTCTTGCAGTTTGCATGTAGAACCCATTTTTCGTCGAATGTGAAATGCGCTTGAGAAAATAAAAAAGACGAATATTAAAGTTTTTCGTTTAAATAATGAGGCAGCCATTTTTGAAGTTTCAAATAATATTTTTTATTAAATGTCACTTTTGTCTGTGAAAATTATTAGGTACTTCACATAAAATGCAATTTTGTTTAAATAATCAGATAAAATCCCATCATAATTTAATTTAATGAAAAATTCTCATACGTAATCTTCACAAATCTTCAGATATCGGATTCAAAGGATGTTTGGAAAGACGTTTGTTTCTCTTTCATTTACAATCATCTTTTAATTTTTCGTTTTGAGAAAATTGGTATATTTACAGCAAATATTATGAAACGCTTTTGTTTGAATTTATCGAAAAAGCTTCTAAAAATAACTGAAATCCTGAAAATATAAATAAATAATTTACGAATCCATTGAACGGCAGCCCATTGGAGGGTAATTAATATTTTTTAATTTTTAATCACATCAGTCGGTTTTAATTATCATTTTTTTACATTTCCCACGAATATGATAAAAATTAAATAAATTATTATTATTATCATAGTTGAAGTGGATCACGAATTGTCATAGCAATCCAAAAGTGAATATAAAAAAATAACTTAATAAAATTATGAATTAAATATTTTTTCCTAATGTTTTTTCAGAGAAATTTTTTGCTAATTAAGTGAGAAGTCTTCATTAATAAATTATCTTTTGGAAGGCATATGTCATTTATTATTACCATTTTCGCTAAATCTCTGGGGTTGACCATCGTAGAAAAGTGTTGATAAAATAATACTAAATAAGAAATATGTCGAAACGTTTCACTAAGATAAATAATGAAGTTACAGAAAAAAGCCTAAATTATCTCGATATCCTCATTCCTAACATAATGAGATTATTCAGATCATGGGGAATTTTAATTTTAAAATCATATTTGTATTGTGACGTAGTGACTTTTTAATTAAAAAAATAATCCTTTTAAAAATAAAAAGTTTTTAAAAATTAATTTAATTATTTTTTTAATTTTATTATAAAATTTAATATTTCAAAAAATAAAAGAATGACGCTAAATATACAAATAGTTAAAATTAAAAGGTATTTTATTTTAAAAACCTTTAACAATCGTGTTAATATTAAAGATTAAAATTATTATTATTTGTATTTAGGTGAGTCATAAATAATTTAGTATTTTGTTTAACTATTTCAAAGTAATGTATTATGTAGTTAAAGAATTTAAATTAATTGAGTTATATATATCATTTTGAAGGTATTTGAATATTCTACAGGTAGGTAAATAAACTAATATAAACTATTATTTTATTTTATATTTTATTTTATTTCTATTAAATATGAAAAAATTGAAATTTGGACACTTCTTTGACATTTTTGATTTCAGTGCAAATGCAGTGGCTGAAAAAATATGTAAAGTAGAAGGCGAAGATGTTGTCTTAACTCTTGTAGCCCACATTTTGTTCAGGAAATTTAATCACGGTAAGAGCGACCTTCATGACATTATGAAATTACGTAATATGAAATGCTACGAAAATCATTAGTAGATAATCCAGACTAACAATAAAAGATTTTCTGATGAACTTAATTTGTCTCAAAGAACAGTTTCCCGATATCTAAAAGCTATATGTAAGGTCAACAGAGAATTTCCTCATGAACAGAAAATCAAGCAATGATATATATGTACTAAACTGTTTGAGAATCTCACTGATAACCATTTTATTCATCAAATTGTTACCTCAAATGAGAAATTGGTTTACCTTAGAAATCCTGATAATTTCTATTTATATTATATAAATAAAAAGTTTGCCAAATTTTTTTTGAATATCTTGGATTCGTCATGAAATTAATAAATTCTTTAAAATCTTACAATTATGGATTATAAGCCGACAGATGTTAATAACATAATTAATATCTTCATCTCCTTTATTAAAGCATGAAATGTCCATATTAGTGGCGTTCATAAAAAATCACATATTTTCTCTCAAAACTGAACGTTCTATTGACAAATAAATAACAAATTAATAAATTAATGATTGAAACTATAAATTTTAGGCAAATAAAAGTTATTGAATTTAGCAATAAAAATTTTTCTTTAGATGTCCGATTCTTTAACGATTAATTGTCGGCAAAAATTGAGAATTTTTTGTGGGAAAAATTATTAAATCAGGAAGTAGTTTCAAAGCAATTAAGTACTGACTCTAAGCCAGTTATCCCATATTGAACTAAATCATTTAATTGGAATTATTTTGAATTAATGTTTTCATTAAAACAAATGAGAATGATTTATTGAATAATATAATGTAAAATTGTTTACTTTAGAAAACTTTTTTTAATCAGAAAAGATAACAAAATTTCATTTCTTTTTATCTACTTTCGGAAAAATCCATTTCCAGAACAAATGTCCTGGGAGTGTAGAGAGTGGTAAATCCATTTTTCAGTGGTATCGGGATTTTGGAACCGTATCGGCATGGTGCATAAAGGTCTTCATAAAGTTTAATTAAATTACATTTATATTTCTAGTCTAATACAGGTCCTTTTTAAATTTGGCCAACCAATTTTTAAAATTACATATTTATTTTTCAATATTTAAGATACATTTTTCACAATACAAAATATTGAGTCGTTTGGAAAGTCACCTCGCTTTTATGCCCATCTTTAAATTTTAATTTAAAGCACTTAAGTCATTTTAAAGGTTGGGATATTCAAATTACCTGGTAGACGGCACAATGTCTTGGAACAAAAAGGACAAGACATCATTGATTAAAATATTTCTTACTAATAAAACATTTGGTATTACTTTTTGCTAAAAAATACGATGTGATTTTCCGCAAAGCAAAATATATCAAGTATAAAAAATTTTCCATAAAAATAACAATTGTATCATTTTTACAGTTGATAGTTCCAAATGAAACTAGGAAATTGTTCATTCAATCATTTTAAATGAGGTCACAAGCTTGCAAAAGAAAGGTTAAAATGTTAAGAATTAGATCATAGGTTAATATTGTCACGATTAAGTATTTATATTATGCAATAATTTTATTAAATCAAAATTTAAAAAATTATTTATTTAAGTTTAAAAATATATTTATAAAATAAATTATAAATAATATTTTAACAATTTTTTTAAAAGAGATACTTTTTATTTTCAATTTTACAAAATGCGACATTCAGTGCCTTTTATGCAAAGATAAATTATAAATTTTATGTTTATTATTAATTAAAATAAAATAAATTAATTATATAATTAAATAATGAAAAAAATAATTTGGTATAATAAAACAAATGATCAATAAATGAAATTAAACGTATCAATTGTTGTGGTAAATATGAGGTTGTCTAAATATGAATGTCGCTAACCTATGTTGTCTTACTTTTCTTTTATGAGAATTGTTTTATTAATATATATGCATCATTTTGATAGTTCTATTTTTAAAAATTAAATTAATATATTATTTATTCATAATTGATTTTTTTTCGATTTAATAATCTTTTTAAAAATGAGTGATCATAAATATCGTGTGCAGATTTGTATGCTATATGATTTCAAGAGAATAAAACGGCCGTAATCTATGTAAAGTAGTCGGGGTGATGTAACAGTATAACATCAATGCCACCGATGGTTCCATCGACTCTAAGATGATAACGAAAGAATGGAAGATGAAGAACATCAACGGCGATCTCAAGTTGTAGATAATGAAGCTGTAAAGGCAGATGTGGAGTTGGATTCGTGACTAACCGTGAACTTTCAAAAAATTTTGTAATGCAAACACGGCACCATTACAAACCATTTGTATGCAATTAGGAAACCGGAGCGGAAAAATGATCCCTCGTGAACTCAGAAACCAAAACAAAAACTGCACGAGTTACGGATGCCGGGATTCTCCTTCGCAAAGTTAGGAACAGCGGATTTCTTTATTCCGTTGTTACATCAGATGAAAAATGAATATGTTATAACAATTCTATAGAAACACAACAATGGTTGGATGTCAGTGAATAACCAAAACCGAATTCGAAGCCAGACACTTATCTAAAAAAGGTTATGCTTTGTGTTTGGTGCATTTTGAAATGATGGATGATGGTTATACGATTAATGCAAAAACAAAATTACTTCATGATAACGGATGTCCACACATTGCAAATGTCACCCACCAAATAATCAATGAATTGGGCTGGGCAGTTTTGTCTCATCCGCCACATGATCCCGATTTAGCTCCATCGGATTACCACTTATTCCGATCGATACAGAACTGATTGGTCAATAAAAATTCAAAAACAACGAAAAAAATCAAACTATGAACGCTTCAGTTCTTCGAGTCACAACCACAAGAATTTTGTAGGAAGCGCATCTATTCCGTGCGTCAAAAATAGAAAAGACTTGTTGATAATAATTGTAAGGAGTTTAGATGATAAATGAATGGGGGACGTAGCTCAGCGGTAGAGCAGTCCATGCGCATGTGTAAGGTCCCGGGTTCGAATCCCGGTGTCTCCAATTTATTTGAACCTAACAATAATGAAGAGTACCTTTTGGTTTAAAGAGTTGATTATTGTTTTTAATAATAAATTTTGTTTTTTCATCGAAAACGACTTTTATGTTTACTAAAATTGTTTCTAGTTTTGATTTTAATTAAAGTTCAATGAAATATTACATAAAATATTGATAGAAATGTTTAAATTAAATGATTAAAACAAGAGAGAACGTTTCCATCAGATAAATAATAATGGCAATAATGAAGGGGAAAATTCTTCATCGATTTCATCGTTAAAATTAAAACAAAATTATTCCATCTATTGGGCGATTAAAATTAATCAAAATGATAATGACCAAACATGAGTCCATTATGATTTAGAGAGCGAAAAGTGCTGAATAGTTATGCAAGCCAGAGAAAGATGGGAGGCCGCCTGTCTTAGTAGAAATGTAAATCATTTAATTTATAAAGCCCCTGGCTCTAATGAGCCTGATTAATTAAGCCAATTCAACTATTTGAAACTCATCAACAATTTTCAATTATCACAAAAATTATTGAAATTCTAATTTTTACAAAGATTTTTTCCTGCTTTTTTATTAAATGGAAAAAAAATTAAAATTTAATATTGACTTTTTCCAAACAAAATTTATTAATGATATTTGAAAATTCCATACTGACTGTAACTGTTTATAATTCCTGATGATTTTTTTGTTTTATTGTCTCGGATTTTTCTTTGTTTTGCTAATTTATTAAAAACCTTTATCAAAATTCCTTTAAACAGGCAGACTGAATTAGAAATCGTTGAAAGTATATATAATAAATTAATGTTGAAAATTGTGGAGAATTTTCCTGTTTTTTCTCTCTTCATTAGTTAATAGTTTTCTTCATCGATTTTATATTTTATGAAAAAAACGGTCCTAGCAATTTAATTTTTAATTTATTTTATTTCTTCGTTTATGAAGAAATAACATTGTACTATGTATTAAAATGTACTAACTGTTTTTTTATTCAGGTTTCCGTAATAATTCTTTGCTTTTAACAATGCCCACATCTCTTTAACAAAAATATATTAAAAAATAAATTACATTTGTTTTAATGAAACAAAAAGTAGTGTTAATAAACTTTATAATTATGTTGATATTTCAGAATTATATTTGTTATTTAGTATATTAATATTAAATATATAAGCATATACTTTTATCAGGGGTTTCACGTTATTTATTCAACAAAACAATTTTTTATTTTTAAAATTTTATTTATATTTAATATAATACGTATTATTATATAATAATAATAATAATATATTATTATATACGCACAGAAACCAAATAAAACAATTACTAATTTTAATTAAATTAAAATATTTATATATTTTTGGAAATTATTTTGATCATTGTAAAATGTGACTTATTATTAAAACTTTTTCATTTTTTAAATATTTTTTTTAAAATTGATTTAATAAATAAAAAAAGTCATTACATCAATAAATATCAGAATATCAACCAGAACAAACTTTACTAATTTTATATTGGGAATGATGTTTATTTCTAATTTTATTATTTCTCTTTTCTTAAAAAATTGTAGTTTTCACATTTTAATCTGCCAATATATGTACCTGTTAAATTATTTTGTCAGGCAGTATCTAATTAATTTTCTAGATCATTACAGTGGTGTACCAAAGTTTAAGGCACCTTATGAAGTACATATAGTCAAATTAAAGACCAATGGAAATTTATTTACAAAATAAAAATTAATATTTTGTTGGATCCTCCACGGGCAGTAATAACGGCTTGAATTCACATTGAATTCACATACTTCGCAAAGAGCTTGCCGTTTATTTCTGTAAGGAAAACGGACTTTATAACATTTTCTAGTTGCTGACCGTTGGCCCTAATACACCTCATATTAACAAGGACTGTGTATGCTTCACTGTCTTGTTGTGTGTACCTTTCGTTGTACCTTTCACTAGTTTGTCTGTGAACATATAATAATAGTGTACAAACATGTTTATCAGGACTCATTAGACCACAGAACATTTTTCAATCTTTTGAGGTCCAATGTCGACAGGTCTTTGCAAATTGCAATCTCTTCTTCCGACTCGTTTGAGTTAGGAGAGGCTTTGAAAGCTTTCAAATCCATGGATTTCAGACGACTAATAATCGTGCTCCTGTGGAATTTATTTCGAACATTTTCTATCGTATACCATGGATTGAAAACTATAGAATGCCGTCTTCTTCGGCCTATCACTTTTTTCTGCGTCATGATAACTGCCCGTTTCATTACACTTACCTAACTTTTTTATCTTTCTTCTTTCTAAAACGGACGTATTTTGCATATTTTAAAAATATCTTCCTCATTGTTCTAGATGTGTGTGCTCCTCCACCCCATGTGTTCTAAAAATCGTCTGGCTAATGGGACAGATTCCATCTTAACTCTTAGTATTTAATTTGAATTTACTGAAAAGAAATTCGATAATATTGATTTATTTTAAAAGATAAAATATAACATTAAATTTTGGTAATTCTATTTCTTAGAAAAAGTTTAATTGAATTAATTAATTATGATAAGTATGTTTTTACTGATATCCAAAATCGGACACTTATTTTAAACGCAACCTGTACATTGCAATTATTACAAGATTATTCTCATCTAAACGTTGTAATTACGAGTACTTTTCATCAAAACTATATCATTATCCATTTTACTAACCACAATTTATATAATAGGATTTCTTGATAGGACTTGTCGTGATAAAAGACCATTTTAAAAATATATAGAATAAAAACTAAAGAAAATCTAAAAATTCAAAAAATTATTTTTGCAAACAAGTCCTAAATCGTCCAATGCAATTTTATATAATGACTGATTAATTTCATTGTCTGTAATTGAATAAACTTTTTTCTCTTTTTCGTTTTTAGAAACCTTTTAAGAATCTCTTTGAAATAACAATAATGATCAAATTCTAATAGAAGTGGAATTAACCGTGAAATTGAACGTGCGATTTCTACTAGTAGAATTATCTGTAATTATAGAGAATTAAAAAGTATGCACAATTATTCCGATAATTTACCGTTGTAAATGAAATGCCGATTGATATTCCGATGGAATAGAATTACAATCTTCTTAGAAATATAATCCTCGTTAAGACCCTTATGATGATTGATTATTTATATTTTCGTGAACGTTTTATCATCATTTGATGCTGTCTTCTTTTACAATACACAGATTAAATGGTTTGGTTTTAGTGAGAATAATTTATTTCAAATATAAAAATAATTTTATCAATTTTATGATTCTCCAAAATTAGAATTCTGTGATAGAAAATGATGCCATTGTCTGAGAAGAGGAACAGAATATGACAGACTGTGACAATAAAATTGGTAAAATGATTAGTGAATGATTTTTTGTTATTAATGGAAAATAATGATAAGTAAATAGCAAATTTTTCAATCAAATAAACTCTTTTCAGCAATTTACAAAATAATTATTATTATGAAACATGTTTCGAACTTTCTTTTCAGTTCTTCGTCAGTCATTGATATTAAACATTTCAATTATTTACATGATAGTATTATTTTTTAATTAAAATATTTTGTCAAATTCTGGTTGGATAGAATTATTATGGATATTCTATTATTTTTAAAATACTAATTTTAATTAATCAGAGAAGACTCTGACAATCCATTGGTTTTTACTTTCTCTTATTTGAATATTAGTATCTGGTTTTCGTTCTTTTATGAACAATGACTCACAAATCTTTATTATCATCATCGTTATTATCGAATTGCTCATAATTACTTTGAAATTTTCTGCGGTATACTAACCGAAAGATATTAAGTTTCTGACTAACCACTCATAATCATGGAAATATTTCATTTTCTTTTGAACTTCTACTGTAAAGATGCAAAAATATTATATTTTTTCTATTACGAATTAATTTATTTCTGTAACGAGATATTGTTATTGACATAAGAACCATAGTGAACAGATTATGGTAAAATATATAAAGATTAATTGAATTACAGTGCACAAGTTACAAAAAATTGTTTTATGTTTTGTTAAAATTTTATAATAATGTATTTCTTAAAACAATAAACAATTATTAAAAACTCTTCAAGCTACTTGGTCAACAGTTCAAAGACATCTTAAAGAAATCGGGAATGTTTACAGGCAGGGTATATAGATCCCACATATATTGTCGGAGATGAGTAAAGATCAACAAAGAAATGATCCGTTTTTAAGAAGGATTGTTACTGGTGACTAGAAATGTATCTTGTACAACAACAACAAGTGCACCAAGCAATGGCTTTCTCCAAATCAACTAACCGTACCCATTCCGAAACCATCCCTCACTCTAAAGAAGGTATTATTGTGCGTTTGGTGGGACTGTGGCGGCATAATTCATTTTGAACTATTGAAATCAGGAGAAACAATTAGGGCTAAATTGTATTGCCAACAATTGGATAGATTACGAAACCAATTGTTCGTAAAACGACCAGGTTTGGTTGACAGAAAGGGGTAATATTACAACATGATAATGCAAGACCTCATGCAGAAAAATTAAGCCAAGAAAAATAAGGCAGCTAGACTGGGAAGTTTTACCACATCTCCCATATTCTCCAGACATAGGGCCATCGGATTTTCTTTTATTCCGGTCCATGGAACATTCACTGAAGAATCAAAATTTCAAAAATGTCGATGATGTTCGAACTCACCCAGAATTATATTTCTCTTCAAAGGATACAGAATTTTATGGCCGGGAAATTGAAACTCTACCAACAAGATGGAAAAAGGTCCTAGACAACGATGGAAATTATATAATCGATTAAAAATAGAAATAAATATATTTAAATTCTTTTTGTGTTTTGCCACTTTAATAATTGATTACTTATTGGTACTCCTAATAAGAGCCCCATAGTCTGATTAGCCTCCTGTTAAACACAAAATACACAGATCTCAAAAAAATTATGTTAAAAAGAAGGTTTTTTCTGTTTCTATTTAAATAAGAGAATTAAAAAAAATATTGAAAAAATATTATCATTTCTTCAGTTGGATGATGAGAAATAATAGAGAAATTACAAGAAAATTGACCTTAAGATAAAATATAATTATTTTAATTATTAAAATAATTAAATTAATAACTTTATCATTGATATTCTATTAATTAATTAATTATATTAATTATAATAAAAGACGATTCTCTTATTTAAAACAAAACGTGATTTATATAAATATTTATAAGTTACTTTAAACAAATTTCATTAAAAATTTTTTTCTTTTAATTAAATAAAATATTTCTCAAAATAAGTATAGCAAGTTTAATTAATCAAAATATCTGAAGGATTTCATGTCTTGAACATATACAGAGAAAAATGATATTTATTCACTTTAATTTTAGTAAACATTGTTAATTATTAATTCATTTCCTTTCTCCTGGAGTAATTTATGGACAGTTCTGCATTGTCAGTCTTTCTGTTAATAAGATTGGCTCATTTCAAGTACATTATTATACCTAAATTTCCAGAATATATTCTAACAGTAATTAGGAAATAAATAATTAATCAATAATCCAGTTCGATTTAAACGAATTATTACAGATGGTAAAAAGATCAATAACCCGTTAAGGACAACCTTAACTAATAACCTTAATTAATAATTAGATAAAAATCCGTAATATACACCTTCGATTCTGGATTGTAGGGTATCATTAAAACAAAAATAATGTAATAATAACATTTGTCTTTTATTTTACTTTATTAAAACAAGCACGAAATATTTTTGAAATAAAAATAAATTACTAAAATAAAAGCTTGCCGAAATACAAATTTTATATCAATTCATGATTAATCTGAAAAAATTATAAATTGAAGAAATAAAAAATGTTTCACAAGAAATAAGTTTTGCTTGGATTTCTGTGAGACGTTTATTGTAATGTCGATCGGATTGAATGTGACAGCTGGGGTACATACGTTTCTAATTTGTTTTCCCTTTAATCAAATTTTGGAGAGGAATCTAAATGAAAAATCCTCATTAATTACAAGACATAAATTCTTATTGATAGGAAATCATTAAGTCTTCTCGCATCACACGAATTTCTCAAGCTTTTGTATTAATATGATACTTGAGATATGCTTGACAAAATATAAATAATTTAATTGATTAAAATAAAAAATATTCATGAAATCAGAACACATTAAAACAAACAGGAAATATTATATACATCCAAAGTATGCTGTTGTTTTTAATGTGGATTTTGAAGGTGGTTTGTTTTAATAAATTTAAACGATATAAACAAACAAATATTTTTCTATAAAGAAATTAACGATTTTAGATATTATAGATACACAAAACATAAACTAATAATATTAAAATAAACATAATTTTGGGGGTTTCAGAAAAAATATGCTAGGTATAAAAATGGGAAGGGACATAATGAAATTAAATTTAAATATTGTTCAACCAAATATTTAGTTAATTATATATTCTTACAATACCTATTCAAAATAGACAGAGGCAAAACAATTTCCACGCCGAAAATAAATTGACAAGACAAAATTTTTTTTACTGTGCTTTTGAAGGCAGAAAAACATCTTTGAAATAAATGTATTTGGTATTAAATAAAAAAGAAACCATAAAAGAGAAATATAAAATTACAAAATCTCGAAAAATTATAATACAGCCCATTGGGTATGGGAATTAATTCTCGTAGATTTTTTTAATGAAAATAAAGTTGTTTATTTAGAAGTAACAAAACATGGCAGGTAGCAGCTACAATTTTTTACAATCTTTCGGGTAAAGATTGGATTCCGCGGTAAAAGAAATCTTGGTCCTTTGAAGCTATCCATTGATCCATATATATTTTTTTCATAGGGAATTGAAGGTCTATCCAGTAAGAGAATGCTGTGTGGATCGAAACAAGTGGAAGTCATATGTGCTATGTCATATAAGTACGGTGGGTGAAGTACAACCTTCTAGCCAAGTCTTTTCAATTTTTCTTTAACTGGTTTCGCAAGATATGGTCTGGCGTTATTTGGTTGTAAAATGATCTTAGGCAATATTGTAGTCTCTTGGTACTTATTGCTCAATTTAAATCAAGTAACTACACGTTACATTTTCGAATGGTTTGAGAAGTTCATTGTGCAATACTCCCGTTTGGTCCCACCAGATGCATAGAATAACTTTACTTCTGTTCGTCCATCTTTGTACTGTCGATATTGATGGTTGTGCGGGCAATACATATGATTATCTACTCTTGGGATTCTTATAAAACAGCCATTTTTCATTACCAGTTATAATTAGATTCAAAGATGAGTGCTTTTAAGTAACATTTCGCAAACAGTTTTGTAATTTCATCGCTGTCTTTCGGTCAAATCATATGGTATTCATTATTCATACTTTTGGATCATTCCTAATGCGTGCACGTATAAGTACTTTAAAAGTAAAAATATTGATGTGCTAGATTGGCCAGGAAATTCTCCGGATGTCAACCCAATCGAAAATATTTGGGAATACTTTAAGCATGCAATGCAACATGTTCCATGCCTTCCAAAGAACAATTGTGGAAAGTTGTTCAACAACACTGGTATTCTTTGGATAGAAAATATTGTCAATTTCTCGTAAAATCACTGGCGATGCGAGTCAAATCTGTTCTCAATATGAAAGGGCATCCAACTAAGTATTAGAACGTAATTGTGGTGAACATTTGATAAATATATCTTGACTTACATTTGTTTTTATTTATTTTGATAGGGGGTGAACAAACTTTTGGAGGGTATTGTACAATAATAATTTCCAAGTATATATGTTGATTTTATAATGTATTTGATAGTACATTTATACATGATTTAAAATTTGAATATATTATTATTATTATGATTATTATTTTGATTTTCGTCTGTGAATATTTCACAGATTTTCAGGAAAATAGGTAATTATTTATTTATATTTTTGTTTAAAATCATTTATAATTCAATAAATATATATAAAAAATATTAAGAGTATTAATGATTATTTCTGAATAATTTCCCTGAAGAAAAATATGAAAAATCCAATTTTCGTTATTACATCCATGTTACGCTTTCCGAAAAAGTTAATTAATGAACAATATGTTTAAATGAAATATTATATATCATTTATTAAAAAATAAGATGATAATTGTATTACATTTTGAATAATTATTAAAATACGTAATAATGATAAATTATTAATATTGCTCAGCTTAAGAGCTGAATTAAGTGTTTTTATACTGTGATACTCATAAATCCTAGCCTAATATGTATGATAATATAAATAAAATGTCTGTGATGAAAACTTATAATAAATAAAAAATACAATTCGTCTTCGACTTCTTCTTAAATACTTGCAACATAATACCTTAATCATTAAGCCGATTTCAAAAATGTCCACTCTGCTTATTTAAAAGAAAAATATCTTTTTCTCATTTTAGGTCTCTGAAAGAGCAATCAATATATGCTTAGACCGAATTAAATGGAAAAAGTAAAATAAGACTTAAGGTAGACGTCACTATAGTTCTTAGTTAGAACCGGGTACTTAAATTTGAAAAATCGAAAGATATCACAGATTTATACCTTTTCCAGGCCTAATTTTTACCTTGTAACTAGGGTGAGTTTCACTTAGTGAGTTTGTCACTTTTACACCCTGATTCAATTATCAAATTTTACTTATCGATAATAATTTTTATTTCGATCTTAAATTATTTTATTTTATCCTGATCACTAAGAAACAACGTTCTGATCGAAATTAGATATTTATCCAAGTTTTATCTTAATTTGATAATCTAATTTGTTTTATACTGATCACCCGTCGAAAAACAGTCTTCTGATCAAACTTAAATAATTATTTAATTAACATTGATAAATTATTATTTACTGACAACTGTTACAGTTTTTTCTCACTGGTTCTTCTTTTTCAGCATATACACTAAATAGGATTTTGATAGGTAATTATTATGATGTCCCATAACAATGTTATTTTTGTTTTTAAGACTTAAATATAATAGTGAGAAATTTTATTATATCACTTTGTTTTCATAATCTATTTTAAGCGCCAAATATGATCACAAAATAATAGATTTTAATGCTTTAACCACATTATTAGAAAAAATTATCCATGTTGAAGCCATCCGTTTTATTACAAAAGAGAAGCAATTGGGCACTCATATAGTAGTTTAAAAAGTTCAAACCTGGTGATACGAGCTGCCAACGTCAACCAGTTTACAAAAAGGTATTTGTGTTTGATGTAGTCATCTTGAAATAATCTGTTGAATTCAGTCCGTCTTAAAAAGTTCTCAATTATGACCATAGTTACTGAAAATTTTCCTACAAAGTCCATTATTCAATGACATCTTCATTCTATTTGGGAAAACTATAGAGGTCTTGTACTCGACTGTTGTGAAACTCAGTTAAATAAACGACTTGAAATTTGTAAATCACTTTTAAAAACCAATTGGAATACCGTTTTTTCAAAAGAATTGATGGTGTGGATGAAAAGTGGATCTTACTTAATAATCTAAACAGAAAATATCAATGAGTCGTCTGTTTTTTGTCCTAAAGTACAGCGATTTAGAAAAAAGTAATGTTCTCTTCTTTGAACTTCTGCCAGGTGATAGCAGTTTAAACTCTGAGATTTATTTAGCACAATTTAAGAATTTACTTAAAGTTATGACAACCATATATCCTTATTTAATCAATCGGAAATCTTTGAAAATTTTGAACTATTGCAACATGCGACTTACTCGCCAGATGTCACAGCTTCTGTTTTAATTTCTCTCGTTCGATGTCACATTTTCTCCGAAGATGGTGCTTTGAAAATGAAGGATCCCTTCATGAGAAACTGACAGGTTTTTGACTCTATACATGTCGTATGGTATAAAATTTAAATTCAAAAAAATTGCCTCTTATCTGTCTAAATTATGGATTTCATTTTTCTTCGTGAATATTGTCTAATAATATAATATCAATCAGTTGAAACTTTTATACAAAAAGCTTCATTATTTATAGGACAACACAATATTATTTTAATCATTTCGGTTTTTTATATATATATTTTATTTTGCGTAAATTATCAACGAAGTCTCAGTGTCGTTTTTAATTAAAAACGAATGACACTATTTTTTAAATTAATTTTTTTTTGTAATGTTTCTAAGATTATAATATTTTACTTCATATTTAATCATCATGGTAAATCCACCAAGTCATGTTCACAGATCTCCTCTTTTAAAAGATTTACTTCCTTTTAAATCCATATTTTTGATTTATTTTATATGGCTGGGGATGTCTTAATGAATGTCCTGCTAGCTTTAGCAGCGAGGGTCTCTACTATATTATATACATGTTAATATATTAATAACTTAGATTTAGGCAAAAAATTAATTTCTCTCTGAAAATTTTAGGAGCTTCTCATTCCAATAATTTTAATCTTTACCATCTTGGAGGAATCGCTAGTAAAGGCGTTACTGATGTATGCGGTAATGGGAGTTATAAATATTTGCAGCAGCAACTATATAAATCTTCTAATAGTATTTTAACAGTAATCTTAGCGAGATCATTGGAGGCTAATGAAAAAAAAAATAAAAGGTATGGAATCATTATATTATTAATTTTTATTATGTGCAATAATAATAATAATTATTAATATATTTATCTTTATTTCTTCTGCGGAATATTTTTAATTAAATTTTAATTCCTTCTATCATGTTACTGACACTGATGAGAGAGGATTGTAGAGAAATTTATTTACTTTTGATATATTTTCTTATGGTATTTTTTCTAAACTGAAAAGAAAACGAAAATGTAAAGAAATGTTATTCATGATAATTTAAAATTATTAGGTTGGTACATAAGTTCCCGCGTTTTTTTATTGAAAAGTTTTTTTGTGAAAACCACTATTATTTTATTAATATTGCAAATAATAAATCAATCAGTAATATAGTCTCCATTATTGTTCTGGACCTGCTCTCACCTCTCGACCAATTTCTTGATACCATTTCTCCAGAAATCGCCAGTCCGGGTCTCGAAGAATTTGTTGAGCCAGTTTTTGAGATCCTCCTCGTTCTTGAATGTAACACCTATCATTTGATTGGACAATGAGCGATAGAGGTGAAAGTCAGTTGGCGCAAGGTCAGGACAGTAGGGCGGATGTTGAAGAATCTCCCATTTGAGCTCTTGGAGGGCTATTTTGACTATATTCGCTGTTTATGGTCGTGCATTGTCATGAAGCAAAATGACATGACTGCGACGATCTGAACTTTGCAGTTGGATAACTTCCTTCACTCTTTGCAACTGGACTATATAGAGTTCTTTTTTAATAGTCTTATTTTTCTCAAGTATTTCACATTGGTCAAAATAATGGCACAAGGATTATGATTATATCTAGTTTTGATAGACCATAAACATTTTCAATTATAAAGATAAAAATTTAATAACTTAAATAATATTTTTTGAGTTTTACTCTGGTAAGGATAAGCATATTAAAATAATATTAAACAATAATAATAAATAACAAAGTATTAACAATATTAAATAAATAATAATAATGATAAAAATATTAAAGTATAATCATAAAATTCAATTATTTATTTCATACAAATGAGGCAGATTTTATTATTTCTCTTTTCGCTTGTTTATGTCATATTTAATTATTTATTTTGACCAGAAATGCCTGAGGCATTGTTTTATCAGAACTATTGATTATAATTAATTGGCTCTCAATAGAGCTTACTAATTATTTTGATTATGACAGAATTGAGCAGATCTAATTATGTTTTACCTAACAGAGCTGAATAAAAATCGACTTTCAGGTTTGAAAGCAAATGACATGATTGGTCGAATACTCTTTTAAGAAGAGCTTCAAAAACTGATGAGTCACAGTCGTAATGAGCAGCATTATTATTGAAGAAACATTATTATTAAAGCAGTATTATTAATGAAGTAGTACTTTTGAAGTAGAGAGGTAATAATGATGATAATTATGCAATTTATGAAAGATTGTTCTTGGATAGTGTAAAGATCCAGGTATTCTACTGAATGGCCTGAAGTGAAGTCGACTCAAAGTAATTTTCAAGTTAATATGCATCGATTCTCAGTAATTTTCGTTTATTTTATTCTTATTTTGATATTTCACATTTGGTAATTTCGAAGATTGAAATTTTGTGATTTACTTGAAGATATTTTTGATTTAAATTGTGATGTAATCAAATAAAGGGTTAGACTTAATTGACTTGTAAAAAGGTTTTAACCAAACGAACACAATAATTATTAAAGTTAGACCAAGATTTTTATAATCAGATAAATTCAAAAATTATTACACCACCTGAAGTATGGAATAATTAATTAACTTTTATAATTAATTATATTAAATAATAATAGAAATAGAAATGAAAATCCCATTGTTTGAAAATTCCAATTTGTGGTAGATAAATGAGGAATTCAATCTCTTGTTGTTAATAATAACAGTAATTAAAATTGAAATCATTACAGATAAAACATAATATTGTTAAAACTTTCCATTTATTTCTGAAATCAGTTTCCTTTCTTAATATCAACAGATGAATCTTTCAACATGGAAAGTTATTATTCATTGATGTTTTATCAATAATAAATATTTACACATTTCTTCATATCTCTAAATTCAATTATCGTTCTTATAATTTTACCAAAAACATTGATCATTATTTACAAATTAAATAATTTATTACACACCCATTCAATGTTATTAAGAATTTAAATTTTGTTAATAGACATGTTGATGAGTCTAGGAAAATTAATTAATTTTTTATTATTTTATATTATTTTTCTAAATATAATCAAAATTTTTTTTATTATAGATTTTGTACAATAAAATATAAATTCAAGGAGGATTTAGATGAAAATTTATTAATAATTTATTATTTAATAATATTATTATTATACGAAACATAATATTATTTTAAAATATAATATATTTTCATTTCATAAAGATTTGAAATAGTAAAAATACTTAAAATGATACGTAGGGGGCTGTGAAAATTTGTAGAATCATGTAATTTAATGATATCCGCGTTCATTAATTGGTAATCCTAAAAATCTATATTAAAATAAAATAACTCATTTGAATAAATTGAAATATGGAACTTCTTTTAAATAGGTTAACATCTAAAACAAAAGTTATAAATAAATTATGAAGCTTACAAGGGAAAATTATCGTTCGATGATTACATCTGATTTTAAACGTGGCTTTGCATCAAACTAATATCTGGATAATCTAACTTTAACCTTTTCCAATGAAACACCGTTAAAGAGCTGCATAAAAACATCCCAGAAATTAAACAGAGATTTTTCAAATTTAAATTACATCATTATTGTTGAAGAAGCGCGGATTTATTCTTACACCTCTGAAAGTAAGTAACAATATACAGTTTAGATATTTACAGAGGAGTCCAAATCAACAAAAGTTGTTCAATCCAATAGTGATACAAAGGAAAAAATGTCTATTTCTTCTTCGTAAAAGGTGTTGTAGCAATGATAACTTTAGAGAATCAAAGAACTGTCAATCTTGAATTATATGCAACAGTTTGCATACAACCTGTGATTTCCAAAATTAGAGAGACCAATCGAGCTCGACAACTTATTCTTCATCATGACAATATTAGTTCTCATACGGTCTTCAAAACCATCGATTTCGCAAACAATAAAAATTTAAAATAATTTAAATAACCAAATTCACCTAATATATTACCTCGTGATTTCTAGATATTCTCAACCATCAAAGTCCTACTCATCGTCTAAAACAGTTATTGTTAAATTCGAGATATTGGTATTTGTAGTAACGTCTGAATGAATAAAAATGCTTTGAAAATTGGTTTTATAGAATACAAAAGTTTGTTGACTTTAAAGAAGATTATTTTGAAAAAATAGAAATGTATATTAATCTACGCTGTTGTGAGTGATCATTTGCAACTTATTGGAAAGTATACGGTATAAATTGAATATGGAATCAACACAATTTATCAAATGAACAGAAGTATATGATGATTACGAGTTCAAATGCAAATCTAATAAGAAATACAATCTGATAAAATATTGACTTCAATGAACGGTGGATTCTATATGAGAATCCAGATAATCATCGTCAATGGGTTTCAACAAAATGGACTCCAATTTCAACTGCAACATGACCATTGTTTGCTGTGTGTATGGTGGGACTGAAAGAGAAATGTATATTTGGAGTAACTTGATTATGGACAAACTGCTGACTCAAATCTTTACTGTCAACAATTGGAACGATTGGTTGATACACATTTGCAAACTCGCCAAGATTTATTCATTAGTAAAGATGTTATCCTCCATCAATATAACACCAGGTCGCACACCTCCAAAATTACTCAACAGAGGATTCGTTAGTGTTTTGATGAAAATTCTGCTACATTTTTGCCGATGGTTTCCAGTCCTTAATGGAAAGATGGCAGTTGATTATTGATGTTGATGATCATACATAATTGATTGATATTATTTTGAATTAAGTATATTTTCTTTTAAAACTTTGCTTTCTGGTCGCTGGTTTCTTTCGAGGCACCTAATATAATAAGACAAAATGCATATGAAATATAGTTCGACTTATCAAAAAGTTTATTAATTTTATAAAACCTATCACTAGTACCATTTGGTTTAAAGATAAATTTATAAATAATAAATAAATAAGCTCAACTTCAAATTGAGACGCTTAATGTACAACTTTTTTGGAAAATTTTGGCAATATTACCAGCATTTTTTAAACTTAATATAATAATATATCATAGAAAAATAATAGTGTTAGCAACGCTGATTGGAATTTATGAGCTGTTATTTTTTATTCAACTCTCTTTATGTTTTAATATAATGGAAATCTTTTTATTGTCTAACTCTATGAACAATATTAACAATTGTTTGCTATAAGTGTGTCAGGCATATATTTTTGGTTTGCTTAGATTCATTTTGAAGCATTATACGCATATCTCTTATCCTCATTTTCAATATCTCTAACATTAGTAATTTTTAAAAATTCTCTCCGCCTTCCGATTTGGTGAGATATTCAACACTTAACACAACAGATATTTTCAAAAATCTTTTGCCATTTTTACTGAAAAATTACAGGAGATCCGACAGTCAATGAATTTTTAATTATTAAAATTCCGAGATTTTTTTAAATGTTGTCCTAGAGAATCAAAAATAGTGAGATTCTTTTATTTTAAACTCAAGCATAGTTCTTGTGAAATGACTGCAAGGTGAGGATTTGGAATATTGTCAGAACAAAAGACATCAAATTAATTTATATTTCTTCAGATTTGTGATTGTTTTAACCAAAACTAAGAAAATCATTATAGTACTTTTTTTAGTTATTATTTCACAATAATTTATAATTTAATTTATACTTATAAATATCAACACCAAATATGAAAGTATTACGATTTTTATTTTATCTGAAATCGATTTCTCAACAAGTCCATACAGTACTCCAAGTTTCCTAAGCCTTTGTTCAAATATTATTTACATGGTTTATTCAATACTTGTATAAGAATTAAAATATTAGATTAAAATAGAAATGCGCCTTTCAAGACTATGTTGGTTTGGGATTCATTTGCTACGTCTATATATTTTGCCAATTGAAAGTCAATGAATTTTGCCACGTCATCATAGGAAGTTCTCGAGTATTTTGTTTAGGATCTGTCTCAATGACTTCTTTTATGTGATCTACCATTTGAGATGTCGTTCATGTGAATTATCTATTGCATTGACTATTAAAACAGTATCACGAATAACATTGCATATTGTTCGGTAGGATTCTGTGACAGTCTCCTTCTTAGCAATCATATCACATACAAATGTGAATTTTGTATTTTTGGTTATAAATATTTATAATCTCATTTTTAAACTATAAATGAATGAAATGAAAGAATGTCAATAAAATATAAACAAATTAAACAAATATACGTAACAAAATTAAAAATGAGCGGTTTTTAAGTTGTTTATGTAATAGTAAATGTTAATTAAAACGCACATTTATAACTTAACAACCTTATGTCAATGTTACTGGGTTATGCAGAAATATATAGAAAAATATAGTGGAAATATACACTATATAAAAACTTGTCTCACCAAGGCTTTTTCTATAAATCGCCTCATGTTGCATAAATAATCACTTAAATCGATATGTACTTTGG
The DNA here is from genome assembly GCA_037834085.1 of Bipalium vagum. Taxonomy (NCBI): domain Eukaryota; kingdom Metazoa; phylum Platyhelminthes; order Tricladida; family Geoplanidae; genus Bipalium; species Bipalium vagum. The sequence goes on along the minus strand of JBBMKC010016053.1, from coordinate 2,000 downwards.
TAATCAATTCTTATAAATCACCAGATCTATAATGGTTCTCATAAAGGATTATATTTGCGACTTGTAGTTGAGACGAGTATGGTGGCAGAAATCTGTAAGCAATACCTAGTTTTGTTAGCAATTTAAATAACATCTTTGAGGCGATGGAACCTGCAATTGTCCATCACTAATACATCCCCATGATTTCGATCGAAATGATTGCATAGTTTGTCACTAATAAAGTCCATAATGCAGTCACAATCGAAAGATCCGTCTTTGATATCGAAGCATAAAATGCCTGTAAATTTGATTTTATAAATAAACAGAAGACCAAACAATGTAATCTGTCATTTTAATAGCAACCATGCAGCTGATATTTTTGGCTGACTAAATGCGATCAAATTCAAATAGAAACAATCGAATATTTTTTCTATGTATTTTTCATAAAATTATATATTTTGAATATTTTTCTATATATTTCTGAAAAAACCTGTGAACGTGTACAGTAATAAAATATAACCTTTTCAAATTTGTGAAATGCAGAAAGTTAAAGCTTAGCTGAATCATATCCAAATAATTTTTAATTGTAATTTAATAATTTTTATAATATATCGGGTATTACTAAAATTCTTTTATTTACGCTGGAAAATATAATAAAAACATTAATCAGTAATTTAGGCCAGTATTTTCCAGTTTTGATAACAGATCGAAGTCTATTTACTTTTGTCTTATAAACATTTCATTTAATTCTCCATCTTATAATACCAAATGTAAACAATTTATTTTAAATATAAAGTTTTATATAGAAGTTGGTGGTTTTTTATTAAGACGAGATAGTTTAATATGTTTATATTAATTATAATTAATATTTAATAATTATTTAATTTAAATTGAATTTATTTAATTAATTTAATTTAATTAATTTTAATTTGATTTATTTGAATTATAGTTATAGTTTATATTATTTTTTTAATTGTAGAAATAATATTCTAAATTACCATATATAGAGCCATCAGCGAAACTCATATTTCTTTACTTATGTATTAAAATCTGCATATAAAGTTAATTATTATTTTGCTTGGACACTTCAGTGACATGAGCAGTTTTAGGGCATATTAAAATTAAAAGAGCTTGAAGAAGTATAAAAAGTTGTATTCATTAAGATATTGAAATCAGGAGAAAAATATTTAAACTGATTTTCCATAATGGTCGTTAATGTTTAAGTTGCAGATTATAATTCATGTCAATTTTCATTTAATTTTGTCTTCAATTTCAGATCTGCGTTGATTGTAGTCAACTCTTCATACCATTTGGTAAGCTTTCTGTCAAGACTAGAACCGAGTCCTGACTGGTGTACGGGCCTCAGTAGATTTGATTTATGTGACGGAAAATGCTCTTGGCCCAACAAAAAAGTAATTCCCATCTATCCATGGGACGCTGGCGTTTATACAGGAGAAACGTATTTGTATAAAAAAGAAATTCACAATCAATCATCAATATGTCCAATAACAAGCTACTGGCCAAAGGATAATCCATTTACCGTACTTGATGGAAAATTACAGAATGTTGGAACTGTGACATTCAAACTCATTCAAGAATACAATGTAAAGATTAAAATAAAGTATTTTTAATAACGAATCAATCTTTCCAGAAACAGTCAAATCAATTTTGTAATTCTGATAATATAGTTCTGCAAGATGAAGCTTATTCCAATGAATCCAAAACGAAAGGTGCTAAATTAGGGTTTCTAAAATCGAATCCAATAAAAGCCAGACACTGCTCTACAACGCCATGGCTGGAATGGAGCTCTTGTTCTAAGTCTTGTGGAAAAGGTATAAAAGTACGTTACAGAAAACTAATTAAAGAAAATTCAGAAAAATGTGCCATGATTTCATTAAAAGTAAATTTCTTGATTTTATTTTTATATTTTTTTAATTGGATAAGAACAAAAAATATTTATATTATATTTATATTATATTTATATTATATTTATATTATATTTATATATTATATTTATATAT
>JBBMKC010015942.1:0-18905 GCA_037834085.1 Bipalium vagum | reverse complement strand
AAATATAAATATAATAAATAATAATATTAATATTAATAAAAATATTAATAATAAATTTGCATATTTACATTCGATAAATATTTTTTCCATTAATTATGTCTCAAATTTCGAAACTTGAGAAGAATATTCACTATTAATGTTAAAAATGTTTTAATTTGGTTAAGGTATTTTTATATCTAAAATTTCTTATTGATTTTATTTTTTCAAGATAATTGATGGAATAAAAAAAGTTTATTTTTTGTAGGAAAATGAAAAAAATATTTTAAGATTATAAAGACGGATTTTATTTTCAAAATGAAAATTAAATATAAATAATTATTTCTACTAAAAATGCTATCAAAGAAATTTAAAGAGGAAATTTAGTTAGTGTATGACATATGGATTTCTGTGGTCTTTTCTCTTTTCCTTTGATATCAAAGCGAGAAATAATGTCAAATATTATTGTAGTCACAGTATTTTTATTTCTTTTAAATCAATTTTTACGATCTTCTTTAGGAGCATCGACCATCTACATCAGTATAATTATTATTATATAAGAAATTATTTTATTTATATTTATTATTTTCATTTCCCCCGACATACCTACTGAAACTAATATGAAAGTGCAAATCAGTAATATGCAAGCAGATAATTGAAAGAGAAAACCCGAAGAGATCAATAATTATTTCCTTTTTTCATCTTTCTTTTACTCTGAACTGGCTATTCTTCCTTGTTCGTAGAATGGGTTTTTCTGTACTGATTTTTTTTATTACAATTCTGAGTTGCTATGTCCAGAACGTACTCTATTCTGACATGGACATTTTATGGAAAGTATAATAATAATTTTAGATATATGATTTCTGCATAATATTCATATGATTTTAATTATTATTAATAATAATTATCAACAAGCAGTTTTGTATGATAGCGAGTCAAACGGGTTTATGAATTCCCAGGGCTTAATTGATGTAAAACTTCACTTTAGTGAATATATTGTGACGTAGATGCTCCTTGTGGGCGTCTTAGCAGTCATTTAAAGACTCGTCTATGTTTTCACAGGTTGAAGTCAGAGAAAACATACCTCGGTTCTGAAATGCAGATCTATCGTCAGATATGAGTATAGGGACATAAGACTAATTGAACATTCTAGTAGCTGGTTCTCTCTGAAGGTTATTAATTTTCTGGAAATTAAAAAGTTTCCTTTATTTAATTTTTAATAAAAAGTTCTAATGTATTATTAAATAAACATTAAATCCATTCAACATATATATTCCTTATGGTACATATTAACCTTCCAGGCTGAAGAAGATTCTCAATGGTTCTATGGTAGATGTTTTTGATAAAGATTAGAAAAAAAAATCATTCAGTAAAGTTTTTAATTTAGCACATTATTGAATAAATCGTATAAAACATTAAAAAAAACTAGCACAACTAAAACTTGTATTAAGAATAATACAGTATAATTTTGACTGATGTGTTTTTGTTATAAGTTATGAATAGACTGTTTAGTCCAAGTTGGTAGTAAAGAATGTCTGGATAATATTTCAAAACAATGAAAATCATTGTTTCAATCAGTGACAATACAACCATGTTTATTAACAGAAGGATTCAATAGTAAACCAGAAAAAGAAATTGAAATGACTAATTTTTGGGACTTTTGAACGATTTTGTGACATTTTTCAGGTCTAACCATCTCTATCTTTATGTCACGTGTATGTCCAATTCTAGAGAAATAATGACTTGAATATTTTAATATTATTCATTTTAATTCTTAAGAAATAATCTAGATTAATTAATTTGATTTTCTAAACAGAATTAATAATAATAATATTATTTTAAGAACAACTACTATTTAAGAACAACTATTTTTAATCAGTAGCATGCTACCCTAAATTACAATTAATTACTTAATTAGAATTCTTAGGCAATCTTTAGAATTTTTATTTATTTTAAGAAAGAACGTATGACTCACAGCTAAACTGTCCAATCATAGACGTTGGTTCAAAACGATTCTTTCATTCTCAATATTTAATATTATTTATTATTATTTATTTAATAAATGTTTAGTTTTAGTTTAGATTACAACAATTTATTTAATATTACAATATATGGTACATCATAATAAAGTTTCTTCATCAATTTTTAATCATTATTCGATTCCATTTTAAAGATTATTATTGAATATCTTCCTTTTTGTAATTTTTTCCAATTTTTAAATTATTTATACCTACACCTTAGAGATTTTATAAGAATATAAATATAAATAATAATTGTCTTTATCATTTATGTCCTAAAGACCATCAAATTAAAAGATATTTTTAAACTCGTGCTGAAGTAATAATAACTGATTTTTTCTAAATTATTTATTCCTCTTATCTTTATTAATTTGAGATCCATTTTATTAAGATTTGGAAATAAATAATAATTGTGTTTTCATTAAAATGTAACCACTTATTTCAATAATTAATGCAGCCAATAAATATCAATAAAGTTTATCATGAAAAAAGGAAGAACGAAATAAATTAAAATAATTTTCAAGCGTTTGACAATAAAACCAAAAGCTTTTAGGACTTGCCCAGAAATAATAATATGAAATGTACCAAATATGATAATAAATATACTAAAATTATTTTTGATTAACTTTATTTTTCTTTTGTTGTTATTTTTTATTTATTATACATTTAATTATCTTTATGGTAATATTTTCATAAAACATTTATAGTTCTGATCAATTAAATATGTGTACATTCTGCCATAAAGATATAATATATTAAATAATAATTATATCTAATAATTTATATAATTAAAACATATATATTTTATTAATCATTATTTGTCCTTTTCAAATCTTATTCCAAAGAATAATCCAGTCAAGGAAGCAATCTCTTCATTATGAATTATTATTATTATTCTTATTTTATTTCGAATATGAAGGGTACGTGGAAAAGACGTCAGCCTTTGGGAATATTAAATCAAATAACAAAAAACATGACATTTTTGATCAAAATTTTTAATTTCTGCATTAAAACTGAAGCAGTAAAACATTTAAAAGCGTTGAAATATGAAAAGAAATAAACGAGAAACTTATAAATTACTACCCCTGTTCAGAAATGATTGCCCGTTTTGATAAAAAAAATTGTTCAAAAATGATTGTCTCTTTTGAGCATTTTATTAAATAAGCAAATATTTACAATGGTAGATTAATTAATTTGTATTTAAACAATTTTGGGCAGTTTTGATTGCCTCTGGGCTGCAGTTTAACATTACAGGAAGTCGTCCAAAATTTCTCTTCGCAGCTTTGCCAATATGTTGTAATTTATAAGTATTACCACATTCAACTAGCATTGATGATTCTAATGCTGTTTGGAACGACAAAAATATATTCTCAATTTTTTCCACCGGTTGCTCTTCCCAGGAACGTTGAACTATATCAATGAGCTCATCGATATTCTTTGGAGAGTGTTGGTATTGAAGAGATTGAATAGAATTAAAATATTCCAAATCCAGAACATTAAAATCAGGACTATTAGGAAATTGACACATTAAGAAAATATTCCACCCATCTATATGGTGGGCTTCTTGGATTTTGTCATCATCAACTTTTGCATGAGAACGAGCATTGTCTTGTTGAATCTTTATTTGCATGGATTTGTTGTTCTCTGGCCATTTGCTTTTGATTGCAGGAATCACTTTTTCAGTTATAAGTTTAGTGTAAATCTCTCAATTTACTTCAATTGGTTTTGTTACAATTGTCCCTTTTGACCGATTCTTTGAGCTACGAACATATTCTACAATAGGCCAAATACCAATCTTACCATCAAATTTTCTATTCCAACAAAAGTCCCAACGTGGAAGTCCCAACATTACTTTTGAAATAAAGAGTTTACTTTTCACATGGCGATGTGGTCCATTTTCATTGGGTATCATTTCATTTCAATTCATTTTATCCTTCGCCAAATAAAACCATTTTAAATAAAACCAAATAAAAACATTCTTATCTTGATCGACACATTCTTTAACTCCGAACCAGATACGCGAAATTTTTTATTGCATCTGTTAAATTCTTCAGCAACTGCCTTTGGAGAGTTTATTGTTTTTAGATCGTCTAAGAGAGATTGTACGATACCATTTCTTTGATCATCAGACAGGTTTTTCTTTTGTTGACATGATTCCATCGTTTCAAAGTTTGAAATTTTAAAATAATTGATAATTCAATAATAAAAACAAATATTTTAAATTTTTCAAAATGTAAAATTTTTAGATCATATTATGCAAAGAAAACGTGACTTAAGAGAATATAAATTAATGCACAGCTTGCTGTGATCATAATAAATAAAATACAGTAAAAAAAGACAAGTTAATAATTAATGTTCTTATATTTAACAAAAACATCAAAACTGACAATCATTTCTGAACAGAGGTAGTATTAATTATTATTTAGTTTAATATCGGACATTGAAAGAAATATTGCCTAATCATTAGATAAAATTATTATATATAAAATTGATTAATAATAAATATAAAATAAAATATAAAATAATTAATACTTATAATAATAATAATAATAATTTAATTTTATCAGTCGAAAATATTTTTCTGATTCTTTCAGTAAAATTACAATTATAGATAAAAGGTTATCTATTGGAAAATATTACGTATAATCCCATTCTAATGAAATTCATTGTGTACGGGATCAGGAAAGATAATCTTTATATTTCAGTACTGTTTGGTGGAAATAATTAAAATATTGAGCTTATGAAATTTGATTATAATTCTCCAGGAGTTACAAAGATATTTCTTATTAATATCATGGCTGACTAGACAATTCTGTTAATTTCAAAATCACTTTGTTTATCCACATGATTGGTGGCAGTTTTTAATATTTTTCTGTGCAATATCTTGTCAAAAAGATAATAAATAATAAATTTCAATACTTTTTTTCATTTTGATAATATTTACTTTCATAGGGAATATGGAGAAGTTTCATTTTAAAAGGCCTGTTACAATAATATAATGAATTCGAAATTGCTTTTATATATTATTAATATATTATTTGGGTGGTCCATAAGTCTTTTTGTATTTTTGTTTTACTGTTTCAAATTAATTTTGTAATTGATATAAATATTTAAATCTTTACAATTATATATCATTTTGAAGATAAAAACTTCCGTTATCAGACGGTAAATTAATATTTATTAAATTATTGTAAATATACTGCTTTTATTTGTTTAGAAGAAATATGGATAAATTGGAAATTAAAGTACTGTTAGAGCATTATTGGAAACAAAATGTCAATGCAACACAAACGGCCAAAAATATATGTGAGGTGAAGGGTGAGGACTTTGTTTCAATTCGTATGACCCAGAAACACATTTAAGATCCATGACGACCCGGCAGGCCGATAACCACAGATTTTGGATGTATACGCAACGCAGTTGAAACTAATCCATCGATCAGCACTCGAAGATTATTTGACAAACTCGGTTCTTAAACATCTTTATTCAATGAATAAGGTAAACAGATGTAGACAAATTCCTCACGAATTGACAGAAAATCAAATAAAACTGCGTATGGAGATATGCCAAAAATTAATTTCAAATCTTTTTTATACGCAGAATTTTATTTCAGATGAAAAATGGGTCTATCTAGAAAACCCTAACTGACATAATTAATGGCTTGACCCAGGCCAATTGCCAAAACAGGTATCAAAGAGAGAACGGTTCTCTAAAAAATATTATTGTGAGTTTGGTGGAATTTCTAAGGCGTGATTCACTTCGAACTTCGTAAAACAGTGTGGCCATTGACGCAGACCTCTACTGCTCTAAATTGGATTGAATGTACACAAAGTTAAAGGAAAAAAATCCAGCACTGGTCAATCGAAAGAGAATACTACTATAGCAAAATAACGCGAAACCTCAAACTGTCAGGAAAACAAAGCAAAAATAAAGGAATTGGATGCTTTGAACTTTTACCACATCCAGCTTGTAGTCCACATCAAACTATTATCTTTTCATATCTATGGAACATTTTCTGCTAGGGCACTGTTTCAATAATTTGGATGAGGTAGAAAAAGAGTGCCAAGTTTTTTCAGTTCCAAAGACAAACACTGGTATGAACGACTGATCCAACAACTTTCCAATAAATGGAAATCTTTGACACAAAAACATCTATTTATTTAAGTAAAATCTTTTTCGACAGAATGACCAGTAAAATTAATACAGCTATGTAAGCAATTAAAAAAGTCATTCATAACATTTTGACAGATTTCTCGTGATATTCTAGCTTTCATCATTTGAATAATATCATTCAGATCTTGGATATCCTTTGGTTACTTCAATAGTGAAAATCAAATTTAGAAGAAAAAATGTATTATTGTCGATTTCATTACTAAGGCGTTTGTACATTGCAAATCTTTCAGCATAGTCTTCGTCACGTAAATTATGGATAATTTTTTGATTTTGTATGAATACAGTTGAAGATATTTTTTTACTACATTGTATACAGTTTTAAATTGTACCATACTTCCTTAGCAGCAGTTCTTAGTGATGTCTCACATGCTTCTTCATAGACCTGGTTGACTTTGAATATTTCATCAGTCTCTCAGTTTTCATCTCCTCTTTCTCATCGCTGTAAATATCCTAATCTATATCAGGTTTTCTTAATGTCGTCAGCATTGTGTTACTGATTTTATCTCAGCTCTTAGTAAAACAATTTACACTCTTTCTTCAATGGTATTTAAATTTGAATTGAGTTCAACTAAATTCCATAAATCGATTTATTAATAAGATTAAACATTTAAATTAAATTTTGGAAATTCTATTTCTTAGAAAAATGTAACTTGAATAATTTTAATTATTTATATATTTTGCGGATTTCCAATATTGGAAACTTGGTTTATAAACAGCCTTCAATAATTTTAACAGATAAAAAGAGTTATTTATTTAATATTATTAATTAATTAGAATAAGAAATAATTAATTAAATGATAAATTACAATTTTCTTTAAAATATTTCCATTGCTGTCATCACTGGGACTGTCACTGTATCTATTAAAAGTGAAATGTCAAAGGATCTGAAATAAAAATGCAAACTTTATTAAAAAGACTTTGAGATACCTTGTTTACTTGTAAGACTGATCTTCTGAAGTCTTATATCAAAATCTTTTAAAATATAATTCTCTCATCATTTACTACAAAGATAAAGGTATGAAATCTGGAACGGAATATTGTCAAAATTGAAACTAGAATTGATGATGGAGCCAACATAATTTATTAAACATTCAATATACTTTATCATCATAAAAAATAAAAAAATATTGAGGTTTTGCTTAATGATTTTCACATCATTTTACTTTCGATTTATATTAATTAAGTAAGTTTAGAGATATGATGAAAAATCGAAGCAGTCCTGAGGATGTTTGTCCCAGGCGATCAATGTCTAGTACAAATCGTTTGAGGGATCACCACTTTTAATTAATATATATCTCTTCAGGGAAATCTTGTTCTTAAGAATTGTCTTCTGAAATATAAGATAATATGTGCTACCCCGTGATCATCATTAGAATATAGACCATAGTCTAACATATTAATGATCTGCGAGTTATTCTACTCACAAGTCATGCAATTGTCTTCATTCAGTACAAGCCTATTTGTCTCGTCCTTTTCCCAAAAGCCACATTAGAACATATTGATAACCAATAACAAATATCAACAATGTACTTGCAAATTGTAACAATAAAATTAAAAAGTTTGAAGTAATTTAAAAATGTCAAGCATTTAATTATTAATTTTATATAATTCAAGATTCCCTTTTCCTATCTTGAACTATCGCTGAAATGTTAAACGATTATTCAAACAAATTGCTGTATTGAAATATTATCCAATATATTTATATCGGTATTTTTAACCTGTCAAATACAAAGATATATTAACGATTGAGAGCTCTCACACATCGGCACACAACTTTTGCAATGATCTAATATTTACATATTTATTAATATTTGATGGTTGTTTATTTAAATGTAACTAAAATTTGAATACAAAATAACCTTAAGAATGATATTCATCTGCAAAGGTTATTATTAGGACTTGTTATTTCCATGACATATTTCTCAATTAATAATGAAAATATCAAATGGATTGTTTTTATTATTTCTTACTCTCCCCTTATTTTGAAGAACCTTCAATATTGAAATCAACTGTATAGGAAGACAAAAAAATTGACCTTTTATGAATTAAATGTTCATATAATGCTGATAAAAATATTAATGGGGTCAAGATGATGCTGAGATCATCTCGTAAATGGTTCAATTTGTAATTTCTTTGACGAACCATGAGCTATGTTAAGATTTTTTTAAAATTCCTCTCATTAACTCAAAGTTTATGGAGGTATAATTAGGAGGTTGTGAAATATCCGTGGTAACATTGTAAGATGACAAAGACTAGATTTTTCGGACTTTTTCATTCATTTCCGTTATCATTCATTGTGGTGAGGGTTTCGTGTCAATAGAATTTTGCATCATCTCAAAACATGATCACAATAAAAATTGATTTTTTAAAAAATTTGTTTTATTAAATTGAATTTTTATTTCACAGCAACTTTGGACGGTAATGTTAAAATTTTAATCAGAATTGATGTATAATTAATAAAAATTGATTGTCACATTTATTTATATTTTTCCAAAGTTTTATCAACACAAATGTCAACATTTGATAAGAAACCATTGATAATCAAATGTATAGTGGCTGTGTAACATTTAATGTTAAAACAAATAGACACATTCTTCAAGAATGAATTCTTTTCTCCAATTATGAAACTGCCTTTACAAGAATGTGATTTTGGCTAATTTTCCATTTCCGAAGCACAAATTATAATTACGATGATAAAAGGGGGAAATAATTTTTCTTAGAACGACTAATGTTATCAGAAATGTGAACAGTATTGTCTGAGAGGAAAACAATTTGGAAAGATATATTTTCCCGTTTTCAAAATTGTTCTCAGATTCTCCCTTAAATAAAAATTATCACAATAATTACTGACGAGAAATATTTCTTGCGTATTTGTCCTCTTCGGGGATTTTTATTATTTTTTATTATAGAATTTTTTTTCCAAGATTTTTTAAAATCGTTTTCCAGAAGTAAATTTTATTATTTATATCATTGATTTTTTATTGATTTTTGAGTCTCCGTCAAAAATTCAATTGAATTGAGAGAAAAATTGATTACCATACTCAATTATTACTATTTTCAACACAAAAAAACAAAAAAAATTATTACTGAACAAATAAAACTGTCGAACATATATTTCATCAAATAAATTTATATGGAAAACATGGAGAAATGTCGATAACGGATCATGGCAGTGTATTACTACACAATCTTGGATTCTCATTGGTATACTATTAGAAGGTTGCACATTTTAAAATATTGTCACCTCTACAAGAATAACAGTTGCGCGATTTTATGAATACTAGTAGGATTATAGGTTATAGTGTATTTTATGTGATAATGAAAAAGATGTATTGAAAGAAATGGTATATCGAATAGAGCAATTAAGTAATATGTGTGTTGTGAAATAATTCATTTTTTCTACAAGGGAGATTTATTGCCTATCCTGTCTGATAATGGAAAAAACATATTACAGATTTTGGTACCGCTGATGAGACTAATTTGAATCATTACATGACCGAATCTAAGCCACAATGCCTTCAGTAGTGACACCTGATTAACAACAGTTGGGTCATGCCAAGTTAACTCCATCAGTTTAGAAGTATCAAATGAGTGTATTCTGGAACTGCAAAGGACTTATTCATTTGGACTTCTATATAATCACATGAATTTGCTTACAACTATACACAACAAGTAACCAGAAAGTTGATACACCACAAATCTTTTTATGGATTATATATGTGAACCGAGCTAGCAATTGCTACCAGTCCCAACTAATTTGCACTCAACAATTATCCCGTATTTAGTCTCATCTATTTAGTTCTCATTTCACAAGTGAAGGAGTGATAAAGGTAGTTGTGAAGCAGCTCTCTTCTGTATAGTTTGAACAAGGGATAATAAAACTGATGGAATGGTGGAACAAGTGGATTACTTTGCATGATATTAGGTATATTAGTATGATTCCGGATTATTATTTAATATAAAAGACGTTTTTAAAAACTTTTATTTATTTATTATAACATTTAATCAAAATATTTTCCATTTACAAGTATGACATTGGGTCATTTTTTTAGGCAACGAATGGATTCCACGAAAAATAATTCTGGTTCTTTGGAAGAAATCCAGCAATAATTCATTTTGAAGGTCTTTATGGGAACTGAACCGCTTCACAGAAAGTACGGATTTCATTGAGCGCAACAAAATGGAAATCAGAAGGACCAATATCTGATGAATATGACAGGTGATGTAAAACATCTCATTTTGCACCAAATATTTTAACTATTAGGATTACCAAAAAAAGAAATAATAAAATCGAGTATCCATATTGAATTTCAACACGAGGGTGAAGACGTTACCAAGACGATCTCATACTCAGGTCAAGTAGATCAATCTGAAGAACAATCTTGATGATTATGAGACTTGAAAGAAGGAAATTTTTGAGACTGATAATTCAGTTTCATCAGACAATTCAATGAATGTGTCAAGAAATACGTCAAACCTGTCAGAATCTGATATGAGGGCTGTAGTCAAACGAGTTCAGAAATTATCTAAATCAGACAAATTTAATTTGAGAAATCAGTATTAGGGAACCCATGATTGAAGAATACGAGACCTGAAGATTCTTTTAAAATAAGATGTCAAAATATTAAAGTTTTCGTTGGATTTCAGATAAAAATCATTATAATATTAAATTAATAATTATTCTTGAAGCGTTACAGAAATTATCTGTAACCAGAGAGTTTTATGGGGGCTGAAATGTTCAGGGAAATTTTGAAGTAGGAAAAGTTTTGTAGTCAGAGTCCTACTGAAAGTATCAGATAAACGTTTTTCAATCACTAGTATGATAATGGATAGTTGGAAGGTAATGAAGCAAATTTATTTTTTGACACATTGCCTCATACCACTGTTCCTTACAGTGTCGCCAGGGTTCTAAATCATTTCTTTAAAAATTTTATCTCTTTGATTTGAACAATTTCAACACAGCTTTTATGACCTCCAATATTGTTTCCCAGTTAATGTCTGTAATATTTTTTTCAGTTCAGGGAACAATGAAAAGTCCGAGAGAACCAAATTATGACTTTATGTTGGATGAGAATGTATTTTCCAACGATATTCTCGAACTACAGCCCTCGAGATCTTGTACAAATGTTCTAGAGTATTTTCATGGTGAAAAAAAATTATTGGCTCTTCTATTGACTATTGGCTCTTTAAAAGTAAAGATCAGCAAAGTATTTGTGTCACTGGATAAGGTTAACCTAGTTAGAGCTTGTTCCAGATTTCGAGGTCGAGTTGAAACAATTATTTCTGCTAAAGGAGACATTTTTGAACAAATCAATCATTAATGGTCGTCTTTATTTATTTTTATTTCAAATATATTATTTGTTAATTTTGAAATTTTTTTTTCTTACAAAAACATAACATTTTTGCCAATTTATCGTACGCATTCTGTATATATTTATATAATATAAGGTACAATGTACAAATACAAGTACATATGATGGAATAAGTGACAGAATCGAAAACGGTCCATTTTGAACGATTTTTTCAAGGATTGACAAAAACTCTGGTCATAAAACTTTCTTTCACCTTTACTCTGACTCTGCGTTTCAATGATGAAACTATTTTAGCCTTCTATCCTCCATAGTAAATATTAAAATCTAGTATTCATAAAAATCTTCAGTGTCACTAATGGAGAATTTTCTTTTTCGAACCACTCTATCGTTTTTTCAGATACCTCATAAAACAACCAATATTTCCCTAAACTTCATCGTTTCGATAAATCTTATATTTGTTCGACTCTTCGAAGTTCGGACTACAGAATCCAGCATTTCCAGTTAAGGAATTATTTCAAAACGACAAAATCTTCTTTTAGGATCTATTAATTATGTTTCCTTTAACTTAATCAGAATCTCATTCAGCGACTTTTTGAATACTTTTTTACACATTCTTTGGACAAATTAGAGCAGATGGCTGATTGCTACCCCATACTGTCGATACAATCGTGTTTTAGAAAGGCCTATCTTATCATGTGGATTTTACTACATTTACAATTTTCTAAAGCTGAACTTTGATGGACCTTTTGATGTTCGTTCAACATGGATTATTTGACAGTACGACAGGCATCGCTCGTGAAATTCATTTTCCGGGAAATGTTTAATAGTAACATTCTTTTTATATAGTTTTTATGCTGGGAAGAATTTGTCTTTCATACTAAGTATTACGATCAGATCATTGATTCGCTAAGCAATATCCAATGCATCTGATCTTGTTTATAGAGCTGATTCGTTTTTAATACATAAATATATTTAGCTGATGTCATTTAAGTTTAATGGACTATTTTAAAGATAATAAATTAAAAGATTATTATAAAATTAATTTATATTTTTCCCTTAATCCAGATTTTGCGAAAATTATTGATATTTTGGATTTAAAAATCTATTATATTTAGAAAAAAATTATAGATTTTTCAAAAATGCATATTTATTTGAAAAAAATAATTTTTTTACCATGTGAAATTTTTCCAGAAGATAAATGGAAACATATGACATCATATTAAATAATTAACTTAATATATATTTTATTTAGAAAATTTAAACAAATCATTGTTTGAATTTTTCAAGATTTATTATGAAAACAATTTTTAAGGATTTGAAAATTTAAATTATAAATTATTTATTTACATTTTTAGATACTTAATATTTTTCATTTTGATTCTAGATTAGATTGCTTCAATATCTCAGCTCAGTAGGAAATAAGCTAGCATTTTATTTATTTTATTCATTATTAATTTATTAGGAACTTATTTTAATATTATAAAATATAAATTTATCATTAATATAACTTTAAGCAATTTTATTAAATATTTCGACTTTAATTATTAAATTATTTTTTATTAAATCAGTTTAATTACAATTAAAAATTAATTAATTAAAAAACCAAACGAATAATTTATCTGATACAAAAAGTTTAATGGTTGAATTCGCAACACAAATAAGAAACTTAGAAGTTTAAGACTTTATTCATTCGATAAATTTCACAGCAACAATGACAAAATCAATATAATCTCAGGCGTAAAGTAAAAAATGTCTTGATAGATGCCTCATGCACTGTTTATTCCAATGTGTCACGATGATTCTTCGATTGCCTAAAACTTATCATTGACCACCGGTAAATCAATAATTACAAATGGCAAATCAAAGAATGCAAAGTGATATTAAATTAACTCAATATTATTCTTAAATGCATCAATGCAAATTAAATTACCTAAACGTAATTAAGAAAGAAACCGTGTTACTTATCAGCGACCTCCATTAAAGTTTACCGAGTCTACTAGAGTACCTGTCAGCCTTTCAGAACTCCATTAGTAGTACTCCTTATGATTGGGTTTACTCCCAAACTTTTACTTCTAATGGTATCGCTCGATTCAAGAATAATGCCTAAATTATAGGTTTTTAGTCTTAGAACCTTTTCAAAACTGTTATCTACTTTTATTTTCAAAATCAAAATATTAGAACTTTTCTTCTCTTCTTCTAATATTTTGAGTGATGATCTTATAAGTCCATTTACGGCGAATCGTGCAGCAGCCTCCACAACTGGGAATTTATTGGCTCCTTCTCTATAAGATTAAACCTGATATTATCTGAAGTCTTTTATGCAGGTAAACTAGAAAGTTATCTTACTTTTCATCATTACTCCGACTTGGAGTGATTAATGAAAGCTCCAAGTAAGAATCTGCTCAACTTTTATTAAAATTCTTCGCGGTCATTAAAAAAATGTAATTTCCTTTTCTGCCGTTCAAGCAGAATGAACAAGTTGATCTGCTTCTTATCTGCGCTTACAGGTCAGAGGGAAATGTGGCAATAATACTTATTTTATTATTATTATTACTATTATTATTATTATTATTATTATTATTATTATTATTATCATTATTAATATTATGAAAAGAACTTATTAATATTATAATTATTATTTCCCCATTCCGAGCACACCTCGCCATTCATAACCAAGGATGGTAGTAACAATCACAGCTTAAAATTAATATTATTCTAAGCGATAATACTCGTGCATTAATTAATCCTCATTTTTCCCCTTTACTTACCTTTTAACAATATTTTTTATTTTTGTTTTACTAAATGAGTATACATCATTGTTGTACACACGAACAGTTATAATTGTATGTAACATAATGCAATGTGGATGTCTGCTTTCATTTTCCAGTCATGATTGATTGAATCTCTTTTGTAAACATTTATGATTTGAAGGCTTAATTAATTTCAGTATTTAATGAATGAGTCTTGAGCGAGGGTGAAGTGAGCCGACTCAACTTTATCAGGAGAGGTTGAAATTACGTCCACAGAGTAGTCTTCCCTGCCATTGTGTTTGATGGTGGTAGTCTTTGTCTTAAAAACCAAGTGCTGCGATTGGGGATATATAATCATTTTCACAGGTTAAATTGGAATTATATTTAGACGATCCAGTCTTTCCTGTCTCAACGATCTGCTCCATTTATGTAAAAGAAAATTTATTTCGGAAATATGCAATTTTATTTGACTAATATTAAATTCAGAATTTGAAACGTACGTCTCGTGTTAAACAATCACTAAATTTAGATAATAATAATTTCTAACGAAAAACATTTTTTTGTTTCAATTTAAACAAAATTGTCTTTCCTGGGTAAGTAATTAGATTTCTTTTTGAAGCGATCGCAATATTGATATGAAACTTTGTGATTTTATTAATGAAAATAGTTCACAATTTTTTTATTTCATCAAAGTAATACTTTATATTTATTAATGACAGTTTATTATTATTTAATTTTTAAAATATTTTTTGGAAAATATTATTTAGTCATAATTTCAAATTAAAATTATTATAAATTAATTAATTTATAAAAAAATTAATTTATAAAATAATTAAAATTTTTCCAAAATAATTAAATAAATTTTAAAAATAATTAAATAATTTTTAAAATAATTAATAAAATTATAAAATAATTATTTTATTAAATACTTAAATAATTTAAAAAAAACATATTTGATAATAATTAAAAAAAATTATAAAATAAATAAATAAATAAAATACTTGAATATTTTTTAAAATAATTAACAAATAAAAATATATTATTTTAAACTTTGTATAACAAATTTATTATAAAAAAGAAATATCAGAAAATTATTTAATTAACGTAATTAATAAAAAAAATATATATAAAAGTTTTAATATAAATTATATTTATTTATATTAAAATATAATACATTATATGTCTGTTTCATCAAAATGATACATTAGAGTAATTAAAGTAGATTAATCTTAATTAAATATAATACTTTCTTTTAAGAAAATATTATTTATAATTATAATTTATTAAAAAAATAAAAATATACATAAATAATTGAAATTTATAAATATCAGTTAATATCATTTTTTAAAAAAATTATCAATTTTTAAAAAAATAGCTCATCATACATTAAAACAATTAAAATAATTCTTATTTCTTTGGAAAAGTTAAAGTCCAAATTTTCCGAAATTATTTTTAAAGTTTAAGAAATGTGAATAATATTTATATATAAAATATTATATATTTAATTTAATTAAAATTTTTTAACTTTTCTTTGATTTAATTTTAAAGGATCGTCAAAATTATTTTTTGAACGAAAAATAAAATTTTTTTTATTCACAAATGGAAAAAAAACAATAAATGAACTATTTTCAAAAATTAAATAAATTGTTAGAAAAAAGTTTTGAGAATAAAAAATATTAAAAAGAACTTTCAAGTATTAAAATTGTTACACGGAGAAATTGATTAAAGGAAGTCAATTCAGACAATTTTCAAACTTTGTTTAATTAAGGAACGAATTAATTTCTATCGCAAATTAAATTAATAATAATTAAATCAATAATTTAAAGAGACTTTCTGTTATTAAACTAATTGTTAAATGCTTCAAACTAATTATGTGTTTATAAAATTTTTATTCAAACTTCAAAGAAATTTTTTTATTAAATTTAGCAAAAAATTTCAGTGGACAAATCTTCCAACTTAAGAATTATTTTTCTCCTACAATTTTCACTATGTAAATATTAGACATTTAATCGATAAATAAATAAATATTTTATTATAATTTACTAGTAATTAATTTTTTTTATTTATTATTTTAATATTTAAATTTAAATTAATAATTATTTAAAGCTGATTCTTTATTTTAATTAATTTTTTCTATTGATATCTTTTATTTAATGGTTCTAAATACTAATTAATTAATTTAGTTAATTATTTTTTTAAAATAAGTATGAAATAATAATTTTTTTAATATAATTAATGAGATTGTTTATTTTCTAGTTTATTTCATTAATTTATTATTTAATGTATTTTTAATTAATTGTCAATTATTATTTTTGTTATTCTTAATTTTTATTATTTATTATTAATATTAGTTTAATCATTTTCTATAATTTATTTTATTTTAAATATTAATTAATTAATTATGTGAATTTTTATTAATTAATCATTATTTTATTACTATTATAATTAATGATATATATTGCTCATTTTTTAAATTATTGATTATGTTTTACGCTTACTCTATAATATTTATATTGTATTTTTTTATATTTTATATTATTATTATTATTATTTTAAATCTTAGCTAATAATTATTTTTTAAACTTTAACTATAATTTTTTATTGTAAATGTTGAATAAATCAATATTTCACTAAATAAATTCATTTTAATTTATAATGAGAATGAGAAATAATTTTAATTCATCTTTCATTTTCGATAATTGTCTACAATAAAGTATATAAAATAAAATTAATATTTATAAAATTTATTTAAAATATTTGAGGTCATCAATTTTTTCAAATTTCAATTCAACGAAAATTTTCATCAAAGAAAATTTGATATATTTTCCTTAAAAAAATCGGTAAAATCTTTAATAAAATTTCAGGCGTCAATTTGCCCAAAAGTTTCTCAAAACAATTAGTCTATTATTAATTCTAAAGTCAACTTTCTTCTTGAAAATCAATTTTTTTTCTGTAAAACATGATTTTTCATTTAAGAAGGACTCTCGAAAAAATCTAAATAAATAATTTTTAATGATATTGAAAATTGGGATTACGGACAGTAGTAAAAATGTTTTTTATCATTATAATTATTTATAGGCCAATGACATTTTTGTTAGACACCGACAAACGCAGATTCCCCTGAGTTTATTAAAACAAAATTTGCAACAATTATTAAAATTAATAGAATGATTTTTTCACAATATTCACAAAATGGAGTTTTTCTCAAAATTTACTGTTAAATAATTTTCCCTTTAAAATCGGTAATTTGTTTACCAACTCATTTTTACCATTTCGAAATTATATAAAAAATAATGATTAAAAAAATTTTTATTCAATACTTAATTATTTATTTTAAATAATTTTTTTTTAAAAATTAATAATTTCGTTGATTAAAACAATAAAAATTAAATAATATTTAAATAAATAAAAAAAGAAAATAAAAATAAAATAAAAAATATTCAAGACAGATTAAGAAGAAATGAGAAAAAAAATTTTTAATCAAGATTTTTTTATTTATCTTTATTTATCTTAGTTACCGCGACGTTATCAATAGTTTCCGAATTCATAAAATCAAGTTTGGTAACATGTTTATTCGATGAAAATAATTGTATCGTTTGAAAAAGTGTCCTCTTTTTATTATTTACTTACACAAATTAATTACCTGAAACCTTTAGTAATTTAATTATTTAAAAATTTATTAAAATTATTAAAAAATTTATTTTACATCAAGGATTAAATTTTAATATATTACTTTAAAATATTTTAAAAAATATTTATGATTTATTATTTATTATTTAATATTAATTAAAATTTAATCGTTACAATTTATTCTTTTTTGCAAATTTAAATATTAAATTTAAATATTAAAAATTTAATAAAATATTATTATTATAGCAGAAATAAAAAAAAGATTTTCGAGAAAAATGTTTTTCAATATTTTCTTTCTTGAAAAATCAAAGCTCCATTATTTTTTTAATCACATTTTTCTGAAAAATAATAATAATTTTAATGATTTCGAAACATTTTGATAAAATCACAAACTGGAAATCAGGAAATTTGTTTTAGTTATCTCGATATTTTAATTTGGTTGTTGTCAAATTTTTGTAACAGAAAAAACTTAATCATATCAACCAGAAATTGTGGAGATTTATAAAAAATTAATTTCCTATTTTTATTAATTTTCAATTAAAATGAAGTTGCCAATTTAATTTGCTTTACATTAAAGGAATTATTTGCTTGGATTTTTTGTTTAAAGTAATTGTCATAAATATTTTTTGAGTATACATTAATATGCAATTATCCCAAGAATCCATTTGCAAAATCAATTTGCAAAATCTTTATGGAAATCATCAAAAAACCGATTTTTTGGCGACAATATAAACAATAGTTCAACGATTAAACACGGTTGAACTCTTTCACAATGTACAATGTATTTTTTTTATTAATAAAAAAAAATAATAATATTTTAAGATATTATTTTTGATATTTCAAACGATATTCCATTAATTTTTAATTATTTGGCAAAATACAATTTTTAATGATATTTAGTTAATTATTGTATTAAAATTAGAAATAAAATATATTGATATTTCATCGATTAATAATTAATTAATAGAATTAATTAATTTTCAGTGCCCTATCCCTCTAGTATTGACATTATTTCATTGATTTTCTTTTTGCTATTTATTATTATA
>JBBMKC010015835.1:0-18906 GCA_037834085.1 Bipalium vagum | reverse complement strand
TATTATTATTATTATTATTATTATTATTATTATTATTATTATTATTATTAATTATTATTATTATTATTATTATTATTTATTTATTTATTTTGTATTTTATTTTATTTTAATTATTTTTAGTTTCATTATTATTGTTCTTATATAAAATTATTATTTAATTTATTCTTTTGATCATCGCCGATTCATTATTTTTTATAATTCTCTTTCTTGGTTATTATTAAAGAAAATTCACTTTCCATTGCATATTTCATTTCCCTTCTATCAAATAGTTTTTGGATTTTTTATTGATTCGAATTTTAAACGACATTGTGTCTTCATTTTGTACAGATGATCAAATCGATGACATTGAAATTTTTAAACGATCTGAGCTTGCATTACTTTTCAAGTCACCGTCTTTAAGTTTTTCTTGTCTATTTTTAGATCTTATTTCTCAAACTTGAATTCATCTATGAAATTCTCGATATATAAACAACTTGGCAATCGATGTCATTATTTAAACCATTTTTCACTCAATTCCGAAATAGTTGTAATTAATTATTAATTTGCTTTTATTTTCATCATATAAATCGATAAACTTTTTTTTCTCTTAAAGAAAGAAGTATCATAACTTCCGATGAAAAGTGGATTCCTTGTTATAACCATAAGCAAAAATACAATGGCTAAAAAGTGCACTGCTTCATGAAGTGCGCTGTAACTTCTTACAATCATGCTTACTTGTAGAGAACTTTAAAGAATCGATAAATTGGTCAGTTTTTAAATAAATTTTGAGACTGAATATTTTCAGTTTTTGGCATCTTTTGTTTTCTACACATTTCTTAAACTTCTCAGCTTTTGCTTATAGTGATCAACCTATGTCTCGCTGCCTGTTCACATTTTGAAAATTTTCAAATTTTGCATTCATTTTGAGATTTTCTCTCTTTGAAAAAAGTTTTGATTCTAATTTTTCAATATATAAATTAATTCTTATACTTTTAATCAATTAAAACAAATAACCAATAGCAAAATTTTCAATTGTTATTTCGAAAGAATGCTATTATAGCATAGTAAACCCTTTATTTGGTCTTTTAGTTTATGTCAAATATGTTTTAAATTTAAAACATGACCCACAACAATATATCTTTTGAATTCAGCACTCAACCCCTTTGAATTCCCTTTAGTTTATTGAAACAATTTTAAATACTTCTTTATAATTTTGTTACTTTTTCAATTTTTTTTCAATACTTTTATCAAATGTCTCAAATATATCATTAGAAAATTTTTCAAGTCATTATCCTCAAGTTTTTATTTAAATCCGATCAAAGTGTGGGTTAAAAAATTATTCGTTTTGTCTATTTCTACATGACAAAAATCAAAATTTATTAGAATTAATCAATTGCGATGATTTATTAAATACATTGATGGTAATCGGGCACGGGTAAATATTTGAGGTGTAGAATTACGTATTCTCATATAGAGCTTTGAGCTGCTGGTTTATGAGAAATGTTATAATTAAATAAATTTCATGGACGTTTAATTTGTTTGTTTAAAATCCCAATCTAGTTCAAACAAATGTTCTACGTCTAAATATTACAATTGAAATTAGATTTAATTAATTGTTGTAAATTATATTTGATTTTCATTACTTATGTTACATATTGCGAACAACAGTTTCGTGTCTTTGGACTTTTATTTATTCCTTAATAATAATATTTATTATTAATAATTATCAATTGGTGATACTGACAAAAGCATTCTTGGAACTCAAATTGCTATTCAAATATTTTATAAAAACATTAATAATATTAATAATTTAATAAGTGATAAATAATTACTGAATAATACTTAATATCATTTTAAAGAAAATATATCTAAAAATTAAATTAAAAATTGAAATATTAATAATGCATAAATATAATAATAATAATAATAATATTATTATTATTATTATTATTATTATTATTATGATAATAATAATAAAAAATAAAAAAAATAAAAATAGGAAAAATAATAATTATAAAAATTATAATAAATTATATTTTTTAAAGTCAAAATTAAAACTCACTTTAATCGAAGCGTATTTTAAAATTACATGAATAACTGTTTTAATAAGTTATTTTTAAATAATTTTAAAATAAGGAATTTTTTTCGGTTAATTTCTTATATTTTTAATAAAATGTCATTTATAATAATCATGTAAAATCATTTAAAAAGAAATAAAAGCCATAGCTGCAAATTCATTAAATTTTGAATTCACATAAAAGAACATATTATCATCATAATTATTATTATTATTGAATAAATATTAAACAGATCATAATAAAAAGACAATATCACGATTTTACTGAAATATTATTGCATTAAAATAATTGATAAAGATTCTTTTATGATACATACATTAACAGGATTGCAAAAGAAATTCATTAGTAAAATATTTGTTCTTCAAACATTTAAATGATGTAATTATTTAATTAGAAAGATTAATTATAAATTATTATTGAATAAGATCGCTAAATATTTAACATTTCAGACTACGATCTGTCAACTATCAGTGACTTCAATCTCTTTCAAAGGCAGCTTCGAAATTCTTATTTTGCAATATATTTTTTTACATTTAATTTGATATTATTAATTAATAATAATAATAATAATAATAATAATAATAATAATAATAAATAATAATAATAATAAATAATTTAAAGTTTAACATTTTTTTCGTCCATATCAATAAACTAAAAATATAATTCTCTTTTCTTATTACACTTATTAATTATTTTATATATTTATATATGGATTTATTTATATAGCGCATTAAATTTCAATTGAAAATCAATGAATTGAAAGGATTTATTAAATCCAAAACTTCAGTTTCTCTAGAATGCTATCAGTTTTCAGATAAATTCTCAAATTGAATCAGCATCTCATTGTATTAAAATATTTTATTAAACAAAACACATAAAAGTAATAAATTATTTGGAAAATTTGAGAAAATGAAATAAATTTCTTTGCTCCACATTACTTTTTTTCTTGTAAAATAATATTGTAAAAAGCAATCGGAAAATTGTAAATTGATTCATGGATATTAGTATTTATTTATTTATTGAGAATCGGCTTAGCCCCGTTTTGTTTAAGCTGGCTATTGAGAAATTTTCAAACTTAAATAATTATTTATATCTATTTTAATGATATGGTTTATACAAATTATTGATTATAACAAAGATATTTATTTATTTAGAATTTTAGAGGGCTTGAATACAGTTGGTCACATAAAACTTGGTAATACGAAAAAGATACAGCCTGGATGGAAAATATTAAAATTATTTTATATGAAATATAATTGAATGTAGTCATCAAATTAATATTTCTTTGTTGCGTTTCACATATTCTTAGATAAAATAATAAAAGAAAATCTTTCGGCTTTATATTCCTATTTTGCAGAGCAGTACACTACCAAATTCTTTTTGACATCTATCATATCACACTTATGATTTTCTATTTAAAACTATTTGCAAAATTTGACCACATATACAAAGTATGTAGTTTTAAAACAATTTTTACCATTAAATAAGTGATTGCTATTTCTTCAGATTGAAAAATACTTATTACATCTCTGAAATTAGATACTTTATTCACATACTAACTACATACAATTTGTAACAATCAATACTTGTAGCTCTGACAGAACTCTCACCTTACTAATAACATATTTGAATAAAAATTAATAACTTGCTTAATATCATAAAACAAAAATTAAACACAAATTTTAGAAATTTATCTTATTTCACATAAAAAATAATTATAATTAATCTGTTAAAACAACACAGGGCCAAACCGAACTTAATCATTTTTCTTTATATAGGAATATTTAGAATAATTTTTCCAAATAAATATTTAAACAGGTTTCTTGGAAAATTGACGTAAGCCGTTTGTTTTCTATTAATAAACAAAACTTAATTTCTTTGTAATGGTTTGTTAAAAAATTATTTAAGTAATTATTGAGAACCATAATAAAACATCATTTTTATATGTCTTGGTGCAAAATGTTTTGACGAATTAAAAGAAAAACAACTGCAATTTTTATATTTCTTCAATTTTTGATCATTTCGATGTTGACTATTATGTTTAGTGATCATATGTCATCCTTAAGATAGCCTCATAATTCTATTCAATTAGACTTGTTGCGGAATTTGAAGAAGAAAACTGATGGAAATTGAATTTAGGATGTTCTAAAACGTTTTAATCCCACAAATTCCATAACACTAACGTCTTTTGACGTAAGTCTGCTTTTGCATCTGTTCTCATTTTCCAATAAATGTAGGTATTCTCATATTATTTGTCTTCGTTAAAGTCTTTAAATTGTCTCGTTTTATCTCAATTCAGGAAATAAGTGCAAGCAGAAATGCGTTATATGTGTTTTCTGACAATACATGTGGAACTCAATTATTGTATCTATTTATCAACCAAAGTAATTTAAATGCCTTTCAACTGTGAGAAATTCATAAGTTTTTTTCGTATATTAAATGAAAATACAGTTTTTTTCTTTCAGATCATCTTTTTTCAACTATAAAAAAAAGAGTTCTATAATTGGTTTTTTTTTGAATCACTATGGCTTATTATTTTAAAAACAAAACTTTACTATGACCTAAGAAAACATGGTATTATTTACTTTAAATTCGAAATATTTAATAAAATTTTCAGTGAATATTTTAAAAATTTTATTTAAATAATTTAATTGTGCAGATAATTAACTTAAAAGAAATATTTTGATCAATTAAAATGTTCTACAAAAATAATAAATGTTCTTAAAAATTAATTAGAAAAATAATTTTAAAAATATCAATCCATTATGTTGCTGCTCTTTCCCGTGTGTGGCAATCCCATTTTTGATTTATTTGATTACAATTACTCATAGATTTTTCTTTCTTTGTCTTTATGGAAATTACTCATTACCAAAGAAAAATCGATTTTAAAAAATTTATGATTTTTGCTTAATTATCTTAATATTAGACTTCAGACATTAACTTTGGTAAAACTTTCCTTTTGAAGAACGTTTTAAAAATATTTTCCATGTCTAGCTGCATCTAAAATCTCTTAAAGTAAATCACATATTTCTTAGTTACCTATTTCGTAAAAGAAACTATTTATATTTTTTTACAATCTTCACCTCCAGAAGGTATTTTGTAGTACTTTCATTAAAATTCAATTTCTAAAAAATCTTTCTGTTTAATTTTTTCGCACATCACATTTTTAATTATTTTTTTAAAATATAACTGTTTTATAACCCATCATATATTTTTGATTATCTTCCTTTTTTAAATTGATGTGGTAATTTTGAGGTTTTTCAAGTTCTTCTAATTTCTGTGAATCTTTAAGAAGTCTTTTTTCAAAAGTAAGAGTTAATTCTTCATCAACAGAAGAAATCAATACAAAATTCTATTTAAAAGTGAAAACAATAAAATTGATTAATTACAAACATTCTTTTTATGAAGCTAAGCACCAAAAAATTTAGAATAATTTAATTGATTTAAAAATTAAGTTTTGTATTTTAAACTTTTTGAAAATATATTACATAAAAATTATAAATAATATTTTCATTGATTAAATTTTTTTCATTTTCTTTTTTAAAAGTAGAAAATATAATGGTGATTCTCTTTAACTTGGGTAATTAAAAATAATTAGTTAATAATTATATACTTAATTATATATTTTAAGATTACCTCTTGAATGAAATAAATAATTAGACATTAAAACACAATTGGAAATTTCTTTCTTTGAAAGAATAAAGGTTACTGAAAATACCTTTTATAGAGAAAGACAATTCAAAAATGATTATGATTCAATTTTTCAAAAACTGAAATTAAACAATTGAAACAAAATAAAAAATGATAAATCCAATCATATAAAATATAAAATAACACTGATGTCCAAAACTGAGGAACGAGTGATTTTGGGAAAAATGTATATTTCTTTAAATTTTGCTTAAATTTTTTATGTATTAAAATTTATTTTGTTATCACAGATTTTATACTACGTCAAAACCATAAAAGAAGAATATTTTCATTTTATCTGCTTTCTTCAAATCATTTCCATGTTGTTTAAAAAAGCTATTTTCGTTTGATTTTAAGAAGAATTTTTAAATGTCAATTCTATCAGAAAACGCTAAAGTGCTTTTATTTCTCAATTATGATAGATTACTGATTAGGATGAGAAAACTAGAACCAAAATACGCAGAGTTCCAAGAATTATGCAAGGCACTTATGTAAAAAAACTAATAAAAAAATTATTTAAAAAAAATATGATTTGAAAAAACTATATATGAAAAACCAGGAAGAGTAATAAATCGTATTTTTTTATTCTTTAAGTAAACAATGGCAAAAAGCCACGCACAGTAACCTGGATAAATTGTGGGTTGTGTTACAAACCGAAATTTAGTCTAGCAACGAAGAAGTATTTACTTCTCTTTGCAGCCCGAAATCTTGTACTTTTAACCAGATTAGTGCTTCCACAGTAACCGCTGTAAATATTAAACATGAATGACTTTTATTAATGTTATATAATTGCTGATATATCTCAACAATAACTTTTCTTTCCTTATTACTGTAAAATACGAATTCCACATTTTCATGGTTTGGAGGTAGTATATTGACAAGAGTTAATTTCGATTGCTTATATATTATTTATTAAAGAATTATTTTCAATTGATACCTGGTAAGAAAGAAGCCAATTATTATAATACTTTATTTACGGATTTCAAAAGAATAATTGATAATATTATTTTATAAATGAAATTATATATATTTATAATTTTGAATTTAAAACCATATATATTAATATTAATAATAAAATAGCAATAATAATTAATTTTACTCTATATATGATAATAAAAATAATCAAAAAATGATTGTCTGATTTAGCATTTTTACGTATTTGTATGACTTCAAATTCAGCTTTTAGACGTAATATTCCAGACTTTGTGGATATAAGAAATATATTAAAAAATAATTTTGGTTTTCTAAGAAACCTTAAAAATTATATATAATAAATTTTCTATTTATAATTTATTTGTGTAATAGTCGAATAAGAAACAGTTTTCCTAACATAAGAACTTTAGATTTAATATTAAATATATGAAAAAAAAATAAAGAAGCTTCTCCAGATTTTCAAGAAAATAATAAATTAACTTTATTAAAAAATTGTGTAAATTTGTTTGATTTATTCTTATTATATTTAAACAAATATATAAAATTCTTTTAAAATTATCCTTTTT
The DNA here is from genome assembly GCA_037834085.1 of Bipalium vagum. Classification (NCBI taxonomy): domain Eukaryota; kingdom Metazoa; phylum Platyhelminthes; order Tricladida; family Geoplanidae; genus Bipalium; species Bipalium vagum. The sequence goes on along the minus strand of JBBMKC010015835.1, from coordinate 11,663 downwards.
TCAACTATAGTTTAAATACATTACTGTGCTCAAAAATTTCCGAGAAAATCTCATTTTAAAATTTCCCACAATAGAATTTCAAAAAATCGTTTTTGGATTGATTTATTGAACTTTCGCTAATTTAAATCAAATGTGTTACGCTATTAAGCACATTATATAAAAGAAATCTTTGTTTAAGTCATCGGTCAACAAAATCAATCAGTGATTTTTTAAATTCGAATTTTTGTAGGTCAACGGATTTGTATTGAATGTATCCATATCTCGTGTTCCAAACTGCTGGAAATGGGTCAGCAGTTTTGTCTCAAACAGATTTGTTACTGATAAAAAATCTTTAATGTAGGAGAGAATTCGTGGAAGATAAATAGTTTTCATTCAATTTTTCCACATCAACCGACGAGAGGTGCTTTAAAAAACGTGGTGCAATTCAATGATTACAATGTGAATCTGAACACTGTAGAGTATCAATTTGATCTTGCCAATCGTTTTAGATGGATAAATTGGAAATGAAATAGATCTTGGCTTGTGCCGAAGCATTCAAAAGTTTTTTCAAAAATATCACCTTGCATTTTTCGCTGAAGAAAGAAATGCTTCTTATCAAAAATCTTGGAAAACATTATTACCGGTAATGAGACATTTGTATAGTACTACCATGCAAAAACACGCTGATAATATAGTGAAGATGGTGCAGAAATGAAACAAAACCAAAAAGAGTTCGTCTAAGCCATTCCCAAATCAAAATCAATTTGGATGTATCTTGGTAACATCGTAGTCTAATTCAATGCTAACTATTTCCTGTTGGTCAAACTGTAAATAAAGAATATTATTTGTAAGTTATGTGCCGTTTGAGAAAACCAGTTCATAAAAAATACCGAATTTAGGGGTAAATAACTCAAACCAAAACTATTCCTCCAGCACTATATACATCTGATATGGCGCTATATGACTTCTTCCTTTTCCTTGGCTCTAACCATCACTTCGCGGATATGGTTTTCAGTCATTAGAACAGAAAGAATTTTGTTTTATTTGAAAATCCTCGAAACTTTTTGAACATTGCACTGATTGATATAAACATACTTAAATTTATAAATCAATTCGTTAATTATTTATTTATATTCCTATAGTAGCATTGTGGACAACGAAATTAATGAGACCAATGATATTTTGGCTTCTTTTCAAGGAATTAAAGATTTCAGCGAGCTGAACTTTGAATCAATCTCAAGAATGAAATTTTTTGTTTTACTGAATCTACGTTGATTAATTTGTTGCTTCAGCAAAACATCAGCCATGCCTTAATGTGATAACATTTGGAGAAATGATTTCCTTTATTAATTATTATGTAATTTTCCTTGGATCCCTCTTAACATCGTAATGGATTTTGTCGTTTATTTCTAATGATTTTCAATCCTATATCAATCATTTTAATTATTCTCTCTCCTGGAATACTCAATTGGTTTTTGTGTCGTATTTCTGTCGCAACTCATTCCAAAAGTGTTTCGACTTTCATTTTCCAAATCTTGTTTCACCATTTGATGAATTTCCTTTGGAATATGAGAGGCGATATGAAAATATGATTTAATTGTATAATCTTAATATCAAGTTACCCAAGAACAATAGATAATTGGTTTTATGTATGGAATATACAAATGCCAGAATTGCTAATGGGTTACAATTAAGATTGGAGAGTCTTGTATTAATTTACTTTACTTTCAATCGGAGTATGAATAAATTATGGTATGGGTTTCTAATTATCTCCTCTAATGTCAAGTAATCTGTTCCATATAACTCATAAATCATTGTTTCGCTGTTCGGTTCTGTAAAAAGATGAACCATTTTCTTGATTTACTACAATAGGACGTTACCGAATTTTATTAAATATTTGTAAGACATTATTTGTATTAAACTGGCTGTTATATATATTTTCTGTTATGAAATGTCAGTGTGATGACCATATGATGATCAAATATTAACCCTTTGAGTTTTTAACTTTACTTTTATTATTCATTGAATTATATAAAAACTTAAAATTTTAAATATTTATTACTGATTTTGAAGCGTTTCAATTGACCAATTGTTAACTAATAAATAAAGTAACTTAATTAAATTCTAAATTAATTAACATTTATTTAATCTAATTTTTAACAATTTATTAATTTAATTATTATTTATTAATTTCAATTTATTAACTGCTTCAATTAACATTATTAGAATGTAACTTAAAATAATATTATTCATATTTTTTTAACAAAATATAAATTATTGCAAATTTATTCTTTGCCAAAAATATTTATAAATTAATTATTTAACAAAACAGACTTTTCTATATTAATATTAAATTAAATCCGAATAATTTAAACAAATTGTTTTATTTTAAAAGTATTTAATAATATAGACTTTCAAAAAAAATTTAATTCAAAGGTTAAAACCTTAAAATGAGATTAACTTTTGTTATTTATATTTTTCATTCAATTTTTGGAAAATGGTGCAATATATAGAATAATATTTATTATATATTCAATCATTCGCATTAATTGATAATTAATCAATTAATCAATTATAATCTGATCAATAATATTTTGTAACTCATTTAAGCTTTAATAAATAAACATTATCCTTCATTTTTTGCATTGGATTTATTTTACATTGAAAATTATTTTCAAAAACCATTTAACAGAATGAACCATTTAACATTGAACAGAATATTATTAAATCTGTGACACTTATTTTGTTAGTGTTCGTCCAAATTTTGTAATTGTTAAAAGTGTGCCGTGATAAAATTGTTGAGAATCACTAATATAGATAATTAATAATATCTAAATATAGATACAGTGAAAATAGTGTTATTAATTGATTTTAAAATTAGCATATAAAATATCAAAAATATAGGCTTTGAAAAATCATATTTGAATATTTTTTTAATGGGTAAAGTAAAATTCAAATGTTGTGTTTCGTTTTTATGACAAATAATTTGATTATTTTTTGAGAAGAAAACAGTATGGAGTATTAAATTGCAATTTCAATAAAAGATGGTTTAAGCGAATTGAGTTTTAAATCTGAATTTTTGTCTTGTCCTTTCAGACGAATCTAATTTATATAATTATTTCGTTTGAATGGATATTATTTACTTAATGATAAATAAAATATTATATATATATTACTTAATTTTATATAAATATTGTTATATATTCTAAATTTTTATTTTTCATTTTCTTTATTTATTTATCTTTTGACATATTCAAAATATTGATCTAAATATAAACAGTGTAATCTGGATTATTATTATTATTATTAGAAAATTATTTATAATTATAATTGGTTAAAATTATTTAATTTACAATTATTTAATTCTTTAATTTAAAAAATTAACATTAAATTACAGTGATTCAATTAAAATCATAGATATGGAGAGAAATATTTTAAAAATAGCTGGTATATTCTATGCCAGGTGAATTTTATCAAAAAATTTATTCCCTTGCATGTTCAGTAAAATATTAACACAAAACTGTGCCTATTTATATCGGTTATATTGAAAAAAATTGAAATTTTGTCTTTTTTTAAATATAAATGAGGTTTACATATTTTCAAAAGAAAAATTTCATAAGAGCATGGTAACACTGCCCTTTTGGTTATATTCAATTTTCATAAAAGTTAACTACCTATGACAATAAAGAACTGCAATATCTCTGGGCGCGTAAATAAATTCCTGTCATTTTGATGTATAAACTATAACGACTACTTTAATATTTTTCTGTAGAATTAATAAGTTTTATACCCAAATATTTTCTAATGTATTTTACGAATTTAATATATTATTATTATATAATTAATTGAAAAAAATTATTTTTGGAAAAATTTTATAATTTTTTAAAAAGATAAATTTTGCATTTTTTGTCATTTTATTTTATTAAATATTAAAATAATAATAATATTTGACAGAAAAAATATTTTTTAATTTCTTTCCTAATATTTTAGAAGTCTTAAAATAATTAAGAACATTTTCTAATAATAGTTTCTGTTTTTCATTTTTCTATTAATTCAAGATTTTCTAAAAAAACGGATTAATGGATTAATTCGTTGTCAAAATAATATCAAATAAAAATCTATACTAATGTGTATCAATATTTTTGTAAAAATATTGATAAAATATTTTTAACATATTTTCCAAGATATAGGTTCGAGAATTATGTAAGCAAGACTTCTAAGTAAATATTTGCATTAAAAGTAGAGATTTGAGAATTATGAAAATATATAAAATATAAACAAATAAATATCCAATTTTCAAATTAAATATTATTACTTTTGTAGGTTGAAAACTTAAAAAGACAAAATAATACATTATTTAAAATAATTTTTAAGATGAAAGAAAATTCAATTATTTTTAGATTTTTTTTATTTCTTGCAAAAGAAATTCGAGAAATATTATTATAAAATATCATATGATAATTTAATAATAATAATAATAATAATATTATTATTATTATTATTATTAATTATAATTATAATAATAAGAATTAATAATATTAATAATTACTTCTTTTTAAAATACTTGTTTTTTTAATACATTTGTAATTATGATAATTAAATCAAAATACATTAACAGTAATTGTTATGTAAATCCTGTTAAATATTACATGATAATAATGATATATAAAAATTGATTTTTTCTCTATATATATTTTCATAATTTAATAACAACGGTAATTAACAATACTAAAAATGTCAATGATAATTTTTAAAAAAATTCTGATATTATTTTTTTCTAAATAACTTCTATGATTTGTGATAAAATAAAATAATTAAATAATATAACTTTTTTTACTTTTAAAAAATTAAAACAATTACCATTAATTATAAGAAAAATTTTCAGTTTCTATTTTTGTCTTTTTAACGAAAAATTTACTATTTTTAATATTAATGAAAATAAAATAATAATTTTTCAAATAAGATATATTCGTAACGAACTAAATGTCTCAACAGCTTTCAACTGGCATGAACGAAAAATATTATTACTGTTAAGGAAAGGTGGTATACCTGCTTTGCCTAAATGTTCTTTCATGACTTCATAACGAAAACTCCACAGCCATTGAGCAAATACAAATTGATGGGACACGATTATGTAAACCATAGAAATCAGTTTCCATTTATATCCAACATGAAAATAATTCCAAACAATGGGAAAAACGACAGCAAATCCTAACGGTCTCACAATCAGAGCAACAAGACAATTAATGAGGAAAATGAAGACGGTTTCGATTCTTGAAACCCATAAAACCATTAAGACCATTTGGTCCACACTGTGGATTTTAGTTGGGAAACAAATTATTGTTTAGACAATAAAATTCTCTATTCATATACATATATATTTATATGTATATATATATATGTGTATAATTGATATAATAAGATAATTAAATTACAAATGAGCCATAATCAAATGTTGTAAACATTATGGCAAACATACAGACAGAATCATAATTACAATATAGAAACAGGCTTAATCAGTTGTGTTAAAGGGAAATAAATCAAATTGTATGTTAAATATGAAGAATGGCAATATTTCTTGCTTGTTATTGGAGAAATCCTACGAAACAAAATTCTGAGCAGCAAAGAAACGACGAAACAAAACTAGAAACAAACCAACGCTGCTCCAGCTGAGTTATTATGAAATGCAGTTTTTGTAGGTAACCAATAAATTGTATTCGTTATTTATTGCCTTTCGTTCTGAGGTTGTCAAACTCTTTCTGAATGGTCGAAAAATTCCCAAACCCCCAGCTCCACTGCTGCAACAATGGGGGATAAAATTCTTTTTTGAAGTTCCAGCTTTGACGATTTTTTCCCATTTTCCCTTTCACATCTTTTGCCGAAATTCAATATTCTGGGAAATTATTAATTTTTTTTAATTTCCTTTTATACAACAAAAAAAATATTTTCTTTTCATTCGTTAATGATTTTTTCCCCCTGGTTTTTCTTCTTTTTCGTTTCGTATCGTTAGAATTAGGGTGGAATTTTAGAATATATCTATTATTATCGAATAATGATCTGATCTTGCAATAATAGCACGGGTTTTATTATTACTCTTATGAGAATTTATATTGTAATTTAAAATGTGTCTCAGATTTTTGGAAAGGAGAAACAAAGTTCAATTTTGAAATTTGTTTGTTTCTTTTAAACATAATAATTCATTTCTCATTTCAAGTAATACAGCGTTTGACAGGTTAATTTTTAATTTTGTCAAGCAATTTTTAAAATTAGACATTTCACAATACGAAGAATATCAAGTACAAGCGTATTTACGAGTCACGCTGGCCTGTGACACACAACCATATCTGCATTTTTCCTTTTATATAATCTTTTTTTCAAATAGAGCCACAATTTTTTATTGTATTACTTCACTCACATTCATTTCGATTTATTGATTTTTTAAAGCAAAGATATTTTTATGACAATACACTTTTTTGTCTCGATTCAATTAATATAGCTGATACATTATTCACATGACAGCTCCAAACGAAACTGGAAAAAAATCGTTCAATAATTCCTTCAAAAATTGCTGAACAAAGGTGAAATCGTAATGTGGATACAAATACATTGCATTGTTTGTTTCTAATTGCAATGAATTAATCAGTAATATATTTTAAAATAAAATTTAAAAAATTAATGACTGATATCAAAAATTGCTTGTCCAAGTTTAAAATTGATATCACATAATTAAAAATTAACTGTCAAACCCTGTGATATTTTTAATGAGGATAAAATTTTTTCATAAAGCTTTGAATTTTTTCTTTTTTTCCTTTTCCATCTTTTGTCGAAATTTAATATTCTGGGAGATTGTGAAAATTTTATTTCTTCAATTTTCTTTTACACAAAAAATATTTCCTTTAATTTTTAATGATGTTTTTGGCTTTTCTTCTTTTTTGTTTCGCATCTTCTGAGTTAGTATGAAATTTCAGAATCCCTATTATTCTCGAATAATGATCCGCTCTCGTAATAAATCACGTACTTTATTATTTTCCAACAAATTTATATTATAGCTCAATTTGTATTATATTTTTTAAGGAGAGGAGAATCAATGCTTAATTTTCAATTTGGTTTGTTACGTTTAAAGAAAATTATTAATCTGAAATTTAAAATAACCATATTTGTTAAGATTTATTATTATTATTATTTTTATTTTAAAAGTTTTGTTTATTTACATCCAAAATATTTTCATAAGATCGTATACAAAAAAATATTATTTTTTCAATAATGATTTTTTTCTTTGATCTTTTTTAATTAAAATAATTATCTTTTCTTATGATAATAGTTATAATTGTGAATTTTATTGAACATTCCTAATGCATTTATCATAATAGTGAATCTTCAAAGTAAATTATTTAAAGTGTATACAGATTAGTTAAAAGTTACAATCACATCCCAAAAAAATATTCAGATATTAAATTAATAAATTATTTTCCTGCAATTATTGATATAATTGAATATAATTAAAAATTGATTATTGCAGGATCGATGATAAAAGGAGTAAAGCTCTCATTCTCTGTGATATTATATGCCACAATGTGGGTAGTTGCTCTCAGTATCACCTTGAAAATTGATAACATTGTTAAATAAAAAAAGAAATCACAATGAATTCTTTTTATCTTTGTTTAAATTTGAAAAAGAGTTTTTGAAACTTAATTTTTAAATCTATTTACGTTTTCTTTTTTCTTTTACGCATAATTGTTTAAATACTCAATCCAGTCAGTTGGATCTTTTCAACTGCACTTGTCTGAAGTATTGTTAGATGTCCTTGAAACTTAATTTCAACTATATCAACAGTAAATGTTATCCATTTTTTTCACAAAAGATTTTCAATATAAAATTAATTTTGTATCAGATTATGTTTAGGACATTTTAAAATTATTTCACAGAATCTTTTTTTGAAGTATATTGTTCTGTATTCGTCTCTTTTCTATGTATACTGGTCTTTAATTTTTATTTTCTTCCTCTTCTTTGATAATAATATCTGGAAATGTCAGTTTTTCATCTTTTTCTGTCTTAATTAAGAATTTTATATCCTCATGTAAGCTATTCATGAATGTAAGAAAAAATACATCCAAAAGGACACTCGAATATTAAGAATACATTCTCGACGTATCTTTCATAGGGCAATGAGTTACTTCCCTGATATTTTTTGATTTTCATTTTTAAATAATTCATGAAAATTGATGATCAGGATGACCCTGGTCACAACCCCATAGTTACTTCGTCTTTTTTATATCATTCGTTATCAAAAGTAAAAGTCACATTTTGGCAAAAAACTTTAGTAACTGTCATACAGCTATGTAATCGATGATTTTAATTTATTCCCTTTTCATTTCAAAATCCGTGCAAACAGGTGGCCAATAAAGAATGATAAATTGTTTAAATACATTATTTTTAAACTAAAAAAATTTGAATTTGAATTATTAATTGATTTAATTTATGCCAAGGTTTTTCCTATCTTGCAAAATAAACATACGTTATTTTTAGCAATCTTTTCTTTTAGATAATGACGAATGAGAGCTGTGTAAGAAATATGATAAAAACCCATTATGAAAATGGGAAAACAACGGAAGGAATTTATGAAGCTGTAGCAAAAACGGTACCAAAGTCTATTTATAGATAGACTAAACTAATAAAAGAGGGAAAATCATTACTTTCTCGAAATTCCCCTGGACGTCTAAGAACCGTAAGAGCGAAAACATTTATAAAAAAAAATCTCAAACAAAAAAAAGAGACCAGCTAGAAAGTCAGCATTAGATTTCAAATGTTCAAGAGGAACTATTGGAAATATTATGCATAATGAGTTGGGATTTAGGTGCTACAGGAAAATAAAAGTTCCCTATCTATCTGAGTCCCAAATCAATAGACAAAAGACAAGCTCATGTTGGTTAAGAAAAAGATGAAGTAAACAGGCAGTGAACAAAATTATGTTTAGTGATGAAAATTCTTTTGATGCAGATTGTCAGTTTAATCCATGCAAAGATGTCGTTTAAGCTGTGTCTAGAAAAGATGCAAATTTAAAAGGTGGACTTTTTCCCAAGAGAAAATATCTTTTTAAAGACATGATATGGGTTGGAATGACATAATAGGATCCGACGAAACCTGTATTCTTACCTGCAAAAACATCTTTTGATACAAGATTTTATATATCAAATGTACTTTCAATCGTTGCAAAATATTGAAGGAAGCTCATTGGAAGCGATTTCATATATCAGCATTTCATTATTTGATTTTCCCCATAAGTATTTATGAAGTTTTAAAATTCAAATGTTTTTTTCACTTCAGATTTGTTGTTCTTTAAAGGACTTATTTAACAAGAATTAAACTTTTGTAGCTTTGTATTTGGTACAATTTATTTTTGAAAGTATTGGTGTTAGTGGGTGATTTTCTTTATGGATTAGGATAGGTGCGATGAATAAAATGTTAATTATAAAAATAATAATAGTTATAATTATATTAATAATCATAATAATACACACATACACGAGAAAATAATTTTTAAGAGATACGCTGAGATAAATAATATTTAAAGTCGAATGAAATTATTTTTTATTTATATATTTATTTATTTAAAATTATTAATAGAAATTAAAATTGATATTTAATGATTATAAATAGAGAACATCTTCAATATTGTTTCTTCTGAACTGATTTTTTTGGTGGAACAGTATAATTAACACTTATAATTACATACAGAAAAAAACAATAATAATAATGCTAAGTTGTATACTGGATAATTTTGTAGAAAAATCATCAAAAAATTAAAAATCATAAAAAAATATTTCACTGCTAAATGACAAAAGTAAAATGTGAAAAGTGATTAAAAGGATTATTTCATTAATTAAAAATTTTCTGTAATCTTTACGGAAATAATGTCTGACAATGCAAAAATATGAAATTCATTTTTTCAATATTTTTCATTAAGGATTCTTATTAAATATAATTAATCCACACAATTATAATCTTTTCTGATTTTTATACATTATGCATTTTAATTTTATTTAAAACTGTGTTATAATTAAATAATATAATAATATTTTTAAAATTTTCTACTAATTTGATAAAATTAATAATAATAATAATTTTTGAGGTTTTCCCTATGCAAAAAGAAAATTAAAATAAAATTAATAATGAATCAAATAAGATTTATTAATATTATTAAAAATATTATTAATAAAAATATTAATATTAATAATAATAATAATAGTAATAATAATAATAAATTAATAATAATAATAAATTAATAATAATAATAAATTAATAATAATAATATAAATAATGATAATAAAAATAATAATGTTAATTTTAATTTATATAATGTCAATTATTTTAATTTTGCAGCAATAGCTTCATTAGATAATTACTCTTCTTAGTTTGCTTTGATCGGTGTGTAATTTAGGGTAAATTTATTACTGCCTAAAAACAGAGGAAGAACAAATCAGCTTTCAGTTCTGAGATATGGTGGCCTGATTGACTCATAGGTGAATTTATATAATCAAATCACGCTAGGGAAGAGAGGGAAAAGAAAGAAGAATGAAAATAGTGCAAAACATTAATTGATGAAAAGATTATATTAAAAGCGGTTATTGAGAAAACGATCATTTCAATAAACAGTTACAGTGAACAGTCGGGTAAGTCGTCATTAAGGTAATTTATTTAAGGGTATAAGAGTAAATATTAACTAAAAGGGTTTATATTTTTTTTGATTAAATATTGGACTTGTTAAATATCTGATTAAAAATTGTTGATCGATTTGGAAACCTAAATCAAAGTTGATCTTAGTTTCTTGGAAGTTAACAGTCGATTTTAAATTTTGAAAAATATTAAAAACATTTGTTGATCGACTTTGAAAAATTAACTACCTTTGGCCATAACTTGGACAGTCAAAGATTGGTGTAGAAGCTGTAAAATTGAATGGAGACCCAGTAAAAACAAAACACAAAATCAAAGAAATCACCATGGTAATAATCTGTAGGGTTAATTCACAAGTCAAGATATGGAAAATAACCTTAGACACAACTAATTAAATATTAAAACTTTTTGAAAAAAAGAGAAATAATGGAATAAATAAAACGTAACGATAAATCAAATTGAAGAAATACAAACAAGAAATATTATATGGATCTGTGATATGACCCACGCGTTTCATAAAAGGGAATTTTCATTCCAGCTAATTTGATCTGCAATAGTTACTGCATAAAATAAAACCTGTCTTTTCGATGAGAGGTAAAGAAGGAACGCTCAAGAGCAATAAAAACAAAAATAATTGTATTAATACACCGATCTCAAGTGGAATTTGTTCGGGATATTCCATTCGTGACGATTCTCTTTTACTTATATATTTTGATCTATAGCTCGAGTAATATTTTTAGTTTATCAGGTTACATTCTTTTCATTAAATTTTGCAAATATTTTATATTTATATTTGCTATTAATAATTTAATTTTCAACCCACTTATGATTTTCTTTAATGATTTTCTGAGAAATTTTCTTAAAAGGTTTTAATTGATTAATTTTCACATTTTTTTATTTATTCTGTTTTTCTATAAGTAATGATGCTAAATGCATTAAAGATTTATTAAAATTATTAAAATTATTAAAATTATTAAAATTATTAAAATTATTAAAATTATTAAAATTATTAA